>CAJNDT010001018.1:0-20000 GCA_905221615.1 Symbiodinium sp. CCMP2592
TTGTAGCTTATATGTACCCTCAGGGTGTTTCGACTCGGGTTCGGAGTATGTTTTGCTATAGTTACTATAGTAGGAAACCGAAGGACGGAGAAACCTCAACCAAAACCTGCTCTTTGTATGATCCCTATAGATGCCATATTCGGGTTTATACTTGGAACCTTAACAAAAGTAGGGTTTGGTAGTTTAAGGTAGATAGCTACTATTCAGGTTTTTGATAGTCACTGGCTTTCTTTGTATCCTCTTTGCTGCTGTCTCCTCTTGATAAGCCACAAGTCTACCAAAACTCCGAATTCCAAGAGCATGTCTAGGTGCTTTCCGTCTTTCTCTGCGTTGCCTTAGAGTTTGGCATGTGCGAAGGATGCTCATACTGCACTGGTCTCCGATTGATCACGGAGCACTACACCCCCTCTCTGTACCCTACAACCTCGCCCCGTACCCCTGGCTTCGTAATCGTAAACCTAGCATCCAAGCCCCGGGCGTTAGCTCTGTCCTAAACCATTAGTTGACCCCAACCCCTAAACTCTGAACCCTAAAACCCTACACCCCCAACCCTACATCCAAGCCCCGAGCATTAAGCTCTTCCAGCTCTTTGTCGATCTTGGCGCGCTTCAATGCCTTGACCAAAGCTGGGCTTCGGCGTGGGTGTAGTTAGGGTTCAGGGCTCAGGGTTCGGGTTTAAAGGCTCAGGGTTTAGATGGCTTAGGGCGGCCAAGGGTTTATGGGCTTCAGTTCGGAAGGAAATACAATGATTTATGCTCGGGCGAGGACTTGAAGGAGTTTAGGCCCTGATGTTCCAAAGAGGTGCCTTGCACCTGCATTGCAATCATAACAATGTTCCCACATGATCGAAATGGGTCGTTGTCAGAATTGTGGGCCCTTTTTTGGGGTCCTTCATATACTACGGCACCTAACATTTCGGGTACCCAAAAAGGGACCATAATTTCATAGATGCTGACATAATACCGGAAAGCAACTCCAGGGTCGAGATCAAACTGGTGCCAACGAGGAGTCTAGGGTTTTGGGTTGAGGGTTTAGGGTTGAGGGATTTGTACTGCTTTACAGGCTTGTTTAACGCGGCGTTCTACGGGCTGGATGAGCTTTTCCACAAGGTCTTGAGAGTTTGGGGTTTCCTTGAAGTCTCCTTCATGGAAATTACAGTTTTCTGCTGTTCCGGGTTCCCCAAAAAGGGCTCTGGCTCTGTTGGGATTCGGGGTGTCTCCCTTGAGTCTCCATTGTGGGTTCCTACTTGGCTAACCCACTTTTGGTTCGGATCCTCTGATCAAAATGCGAGGTTGCCAGAAAGGGTGACAGGGTTCCAGTTTTTGTCAGTTTCCGTTAGCTAAACCATCAGCCCTAAACCATAAACGCTACACCTTGAACCCTAAAGCCGTAACCTTAAACCCTAAACTCAAACCACTGCCAGATGCTCAATCCGAACCAGAAGCTCCCTGCAGCCCTTTAGGCACAGACCCTGCGCCCGTAAACCGTTCTTGGAAGTTCGTGGGTAGTCATTAGTGGGGTTAAAGTCCCCAAAGAAGGGTTGTAAGCATAGTTACCTTACATATGACCCCACTTACAACTACCTATGAACCTCCAACTAGAGCTCCTTATAGAGCCGTACAGGACCTTGATGTACCTGTAGAGCCCACATATATGTGGTAGGGTATATATTGCTGGTATCTCCAGAATAGCACCCAAAGTAAAACACATCAATATTCAAAAGGGAGCCCCATATACACTCACCAAAACAGTAACATAAGCCCTACTTCATATAGAACCCTGATGTACCCCAAGCCCTAAACCCTAAACCCTACACTGGAACCACGAACGGATCAGGCCAGCGGCTAATTCCTGGTGCACGGCACTTTCCTTGTCCAGCTTCTTCTTCGTGTCCTGGCGTTAGACAGGCTTTTGGGTTTAGACGTTAGGGGTTTAGGGGTTCGGGGGATTTAGTGGCGTGGTTTCGAGTCTAGAGCTTAGCTTCTCGGATTAAAGTACTGGGTGCCCTTCGGGTCCCAAGGCTTTTTTTTCTCAAGGGGTCTCGGGTTCAATGTTGTCTTTTTTTTCAGGAACCTTTAGGGTCCTTTTTTGTATCCGGGTGACGTTCTACTTCTGGGACCTGACTGATTCACTGATTTAGGGGATTTAGGGTTCAATATGGACAGCCCCGAATTGAGACAGGTCCGCTTTCAAAGATTATGTTGAGGATTTGGTGTCCACTGTCAGGGTATGATCTGATAGGGTTTGGGGTTTAGGATTTGCTGGGGATGCCATAACTATGGTACAATCTTATACAACTGAAGCCCGAAGTCTCATGCTGAAAAACTAGCAACTTAAGCCTAACCCCCCCCCCCAGAGAGTTTCGAATGTAGATACCCTTGAAGAAGAAGATGGACCTGACTGACTCCCCCGGCGTTAAAGGAACCAAAAACTGGGACCCTTAATGCCCAAATTAAAACCCCAAACCGCAATGTAAGGGCCATACATAATTAGAATAGGGTTTTGGGGCCCATTATTATACTCTGATTATAATAAGGAATGCAAGGAACCCCCAAAACGGTGCAGGTAATTGCTTAGGCCCCAGAGGCTTGGAAGTTGAGGCTCCTCGCACGACTGGTCGGTGATCTTCGAGCTCTCAGTCATCAGCTGCAGGCGCATTTGCTTCTTGGCCCTGTGGCTCTTTTGAAGGAGCGATGGTATGGGGCTTAGTTATGGGCGATCGGCTCTAAACCCTAGACCCTAAACTCTAGGGTTTTGTCGGCACTGTAACTTTAGAAGAGCTTTGTCATATGGGTGGTTGTCAAAATTAGGGTCCCTGTTTGGGTACTTTTTTTTTTGTACGGCACCTAATATTTAGGGTACCCCAAAAAGGGACCCTAATTTTGACAACTACCCATATGGCTGGTGCATGAGAGGTTGGCAAAACCTACAGACTCCACAGGTCTTAAGGCGACTGCCCACCGACTTCCCTGATGCAGGTCTAAGAACTATCCAAAAGTAAAAGGAGGGACCCTTAATAAGGACCCCTAGGTATATACCCTTAATATAGCTATTCTATGCCCATTATATAGCCCATTATAGTGTAGGGGTCCCCATTAAGGGTGCCTCCTTTTCCCCTTTGAAAATAGAACCTCAAGAACAGGAGTCCTCCTACAGACAATTCGTTGCTTCAGTCCGGACAGGCTCTTGCTAAGCCGAAAGGTTAGAGATTCACTCGCATGATTTATCACCGAAAACCCATGATTAGAGCACTCTTTCTGGAAATACCACCGAAAGCTTTAGCCTTAAACCCGAGACCCCAAAACCCCTGACAACCCCACAGCCCTCTAACCCTGCACCATTCCCTAAACCCTACCTTAACCCGGAATAGCCTACCTTTTGAAGGACTTATATAAGAAAATTCTAATAAGGAGCCCTAAAGAGGTGGGTTATTCAGGGTCAAGGTATACCCTTAACCCCGGCCTGGACTCATCCAGCTCCTTCGCTTCGCGGTTGATCTCCCGCGCTTGCTCATTAGCTCCCTGTCGGAGACATGGTCTTGAGTTGGACGTCTAGTGTAGGCACACCTTTCAGGCTTGAAGGCTTTTAGAGGGACTCTACAGGGGTGAATAAACACCGAGAAAGGCGGTGGGAGTAGGAGCATCAAAGACAAGAACTACGGTAGTAATGATTCCGTTCCAACTACTCGTGTTCCTAGAGTACTCCTACTCCTGCTCGTGCTCGTACTTGCAGGTTCATGAGTAGTTACAAGCGGAGTTATAAGTCCCCTTGATAAGGGTTGTAAGTATAGATACCTTACATATGACCCCAATTAAAAGTACCCATGAACCTCCAAGTGCTCATAGTGCAAGTACTCACAGTCCGGCGACTCGCAACCCTACGTATACTGCCACTGCTGCTGCTACCACTACCAGTACAACGGTTGATGATGTAAACCCTGCATTACCCATAACAAGGAATATGCATCCCATAGTCTAGGGTCCTTAAGGTAATGCAGGATTTATATCATCAACAGTACCACCACCATGCTGTTTTGCCCCGTCATCCTTGATGTCCGCAGATTCGAAAATGTCCTTCCGTGAACTTCCGCGAGACCCAGACCGGCCCTTGAGCCGTTAGCGATCGACGCTGAGGGTTGAGGATTCAATGCCAGGCGGAAGCCACAAGGGCTGTAGTGAAGTGGCTGAAAGCTAAGACGTGGTGGAAAGCCCCCTTAAACCCTAAACTCCTAAGCCCCTATATAAACCCCTAAAACCTAAACCCCCAAACCCTTTACGTAACCGCTAAAACCCAAACCCCCAAACCCTTTAAAGTAGAAGCCAGCAAGTTGGAATATGATTATCCTATAAGCCCTTTATGGTAAATTATAAGGTATCCTACCCTGAAACCATATTCCAACTTTCTGGAGTTCCCTTTAAGCCCTGAACCCTCAGGATGAAGTTTGGGGGTGGTCCCAGGATCTCCATTTATAGTAGAAGCCAGAAAGTTGGAATATCATTATCGTAACCCCTTTAAGGTAAATTATAGGGGATCCTACCATTAATCCATATTCCAACTTTCTGGAGTTCCCTTTATAAGAGTTTGTGCAGCTGGTGCCCCAATCCGAGAAGGTGGCTACTGCATCCGAACCTGTTTGTGTTAGAACAGTTCTGTATAACCCCACAACACACCAACTAAGGTAGCATAGTAATTAATTATGCCATAAAGCCTTTCTTAATGACCTACAGTATTCCTTGGGGATCTGCATGACAATCTTTCTATCATATACCCAGAAGCTAGACCCTGCTCGAGATTTCAACGCCTCCACGTACTCAGACCCCAAGCCTCAACAAACCCTAAAACCCAAACCCTGATTCACCCTGCTGTATTTAGACCCCGAGCCTCAATGGCGGCCACCTTCTCCTTCTGTGCCTGCACTCCGTGCGCAAGTAGCTAATAGCACCCATCTTTCGGACCCCAACCTAGACAGAAGGAGTGGCGGCATCAATCATCCAGTCCACGTCTCACCCAACAACTAGCCGGAGCAAACCAGAGCTAAATCTTGAGGTATGCCAACACCAGGAGTGACAAAGACAGGGCTAAGAGTTACAGACTATAGGGTTTGAACACTGAGAAACATTCCTTGATGGGACACTGTGGGCAAAGCCCCCAGAGCATGCGACCTCCTGCAAAGCACGGACGGCGTTCTCGAACTTTTCCGCCTGGGAGCTTCGCTAGCAAAAGAGGCCATAGGAGCCCCTAATCCCTGAATCCTCAACCCTAAACCCTAATCCCGATAATCCCGATAATCCCTAAACCCTCAACCCTAATCTCTAAAATCCCTATAATCCCTAAACCCTCAACACTAATCCCTAATCCCTAATCCCTATAATACCCATAATCCCTAAACCCTCAACACTAAGCCCTAATCCCTATAGTCCCAAAACCCTCGTTCCCATGATCCCTAACCTTGCTCCTTCGCCCCAATCCTACATCTAAGCCCACTTGAAGGCTCATGGGACTTAGTAAGTCAGGTTATAAGTAGGAAATGATTGGGATAACCCCACTTAGGGGACTTATAACCCCAATTATCACCTACTTACTAAGTCCCATGATCCTCTAAGCAAGAGCCCAACCCAGAGACTCCAATACCCCTTAATTAAGGAATATTCCTTAAATCATGGTAGGATCCTTAATATGATTTAAGGAACATTCCATAATTAAGGGGTATTGGAGTCTCTGGGAAGCTCAGTCAGTTGCTTGCGGGCTCCGGGAGGGGGCTGAAAGACAGGGGCTCGAGACCACCCCAACCGTGCTTGAGTTTCGGGTCTTAGGGCTTGGGGTTTAGGGTTTAGGGCTTAGGGCTTAGGATCTAGGGCTTAGGGTTTAGGGAATCGGGTCCCGAATATGGGAGCTTCCGAATGCCCTGTGATTTTAGAGAACTACCCAAGTGGGAGTTTCCGAAAATTAGGGGTACCTTGTTTTGGGGTCTTTCTAATACGGATCCTATTAATTAGGGTACTAGATTAGGGTCCCCCTATTTTCGGAAACCCCCATATAGGGAGCTAAATAAACACCAACTCTAGTATAATGGGCCCCAAAACCCTGTTCTAATAATTAAGGCCCCTATACTATACCCTCGACGGCCGCAAACGACGGCTCTTTACGGCAGCAATCTGTGAAGTAAAGCCGACGGAGGTGCCTGTATCGTACGCCAAGATGGCAGATGAGGCATTAATTCCGTTCACCGATGTTGGGGTTCTAGCTCCGACACTGAACAGAAAAATCGTCCTTAAAACGGCCGGCTATTGGGGCTCAGGATATTCTCTCTTCTTCAACCACCGGGCCCCAAAAAGTTCAAACTTTCTAAGATAGAGCTAATATATATGGCCAAAAAACTTAAAGTTCCCCCATTCAACTCTAGACCATGAACCTAACAGCTCGGCAGCTTCCGGGTTGCGATAGCTCCATGGCTTAAGACTTAGTGTTATAGAGTTTAGGCCTTAGGGTTATAATTATAGGGTTGAGGACTGCATTCCCGTCGTTTTATGGTGTAAAGCTTCGGGATTAAAGTTTAGGGGGTCGTTTTGGGGGGGCTCTTTGTCTGGATCTTGCTACTCAGGGTCAATATTGGGTACCTTAATTTCTCAGACTTCCTACTTCCCAAATAAACCACAGAAATGAAAAGGTTACCCAAGCGTTCAGAGTACTACTCAACTATATGCACCTATAAACTATAAGAAACCTTAAGAAATTGCTAGAGACAGGGCACTGGAGTACTAAGAAATACAGGCTTCAGAATTCCCCATCTGCCGGAAGTGGCCGTGGGAGGGCACTGTACGCTACGCTTGTCAGAGGCCGGGCGACATTTAAGGCTTCGGGTTTAGGGTTAGGGTTAAGGTTTATAGGGCATGGGGCTTATAGGGCTATGTTTCAGGGTGTAGGGGTTCAGGTGCGTGTTTCATTCGCCATCACACCAACTGTAAATCCATCTGCGCTTGTTGACGGTGGTTGCTTACGGGATAGGTCAAGACTTTAGCACCCGCTCGACTGCTGGCAAGCAAGGCGGTATAAAATACTTTAATGCTCTTTCTGTGTCTTTGGGGACTGCCTCCCGGAAGGTTCTAATTTTTGGGTTCTTTTGGGCCTGCTCGAGACATACCAGCTTGTTTCTTGCTTGGCCTATGGATTCTGACATATTGGGTTGTTTTGAGATTTTGATATTTTTGGTTGTTTTGGGACAAATCTCCGCATACGCACACTCTCAGCGGCCTCTAGCCCAGCACCCTCCCATGCAAGCAGAGACGAAGGGGCAGGCTGTACAGAGGACATCGCCCTATGTGCCGCACCGCCCTTTAAACGATTTGAGACTGTCGACTTCACACAGCTGCAGCTGTGCTACTGTCGATTACGCTTTAAGTTGCTCGGCTGAGGGCGTGGAGCATTTACGCTGAGGAGCGAGAATGTGGTCTGTCTTGTACGAACCTGTGGATATTCTAGGTCGTACGAACCAAGAAGTCATCCCGCGCTTTACGACGGATGCTAGAAGCTGAGTGCACGTCATATCCCTATCTCAACAACCCTACGCCGTGATGCCAAAAACGACTCCGTGGATCCAAGCCCCTGAATCAAAGCCCTGCAACGCCACTGAAAGGTGATATACTATCACGACAATTCTTGTCCTGATAGCTACCAAGGTACACCTGAACTCGAAAAGTTTAGATAGTGAGTACCAGCGAGGTAAGTTAAGGGTTTGGTCCAAGCCCTGTGCCCTAAACCCAATAGAGTCTGAAGGAGCTTCTTGCATTCTCAGAGAAACGTCTCTGTCAGATCTCTCATGCAGACGACCAGACACCTGGGGCTTCCCTAACTTGGCTTCGATTGAATAGATTTGGGGTTCAGGGCTTTCGGAAGGGAATGATGACGCAAGTCACAAATACTGACTGGCTACGCCTACGACTACGGCTACGACCACGACTAGGACGACGACGACTACTACTGCTACTGCAGTTATTACGAAGACGACTCCTTCTGCTGCTGCCGCTGCTACCGCTGCTGCCACTGCTGCTGCTGCTACAGTACAGCTTACTGTGATACAGTGCCACTAACCCTGACACCAACGCTAACACCAACCCCGCTCCGTTCTCAGCATTGACTGCATTTACGACTTCCACCGAACCTCCAAGTACACCTGCATCAACCTGGGAGTCTATGCAAGTTGATGCGGCCGTGATATAAGCCCGAAGCCGTAAACTAACGATCATACCCACCTGTGACTGAATGGACACCCAAAGGTACCGGGATGCCTCAATCCCCCTGGTCATCGGTCCTGCGAATGACTTGAGCATTTATCTACCCCAGGACTTTAGGGCTCAAAGCGAAAGCGGGGTTGAGGACGCTGATAAGCCGAATCTCTGAACCGGGAACCATAAATTCTAAACCCAATATACGGCTGGCGGGATGCGTTTCTCGAAGATGAAATCACCTGTGGAAGCTGCTTGAACGTACAGTATCCTACCTTGGGGGATCGTGGGACTCAGTAAGTAAGGTTAGAGTACCTGATTTTGGTGTACAAGTATACCAGTATAACCCTAGTTTCTAAGTCCCAGCATCTTTTAGGCAGGGTTCACGGACAACTCGGCAAAGATATGCACACGGTTTTACATTATGCAACGATCTGAACATGTGGTACGGGTCGCTGTCACCCCACCCTGCCGGTGAGCCAAGTAAAGATGGAATGTAAGAGATTAGGTTGAGCTGCAACATCATCAAACAAAGCTCAGCCCTGAGCGGAGTTTAAAGTTTAGTGTCGTGTTTTCTTCAACATGCTAAACCCTATCTCTACACTCTGAACTCAAAACCCCCCAAACCCCTGACAACAACACACAGACCCTAAACTCTACTCCCTCGACCCTGAACCCCCAACTCGACACCCTAAGAGCCAAAGTCTCTGCACCACCCTAAACCACAAACTCTAAACCCCAAACTCTGAACGCTAAACCCTAAACCCGCAAACTACTAGCCCCACCCATAGGCTCCATAGTAGTTACTTCTCGGCATTACCTTACAGGATTCTAAATATGAAGCCTAGAAAGGAACTACTATGGAGCCTCTGGGTAAGGCAAACTTTACACTCTAAACCCAAAAACCCCTGAAAAGTAGTTAGTTCTTGGCACATTACCTTGTAGGGTTCTAAATATGAAGCCTAGAAAGTAACGATTCATCTTCCAAAGGAGAATCTTCCGGTCGACTGTTCCGGGTTGTACAGGAAACGAGGCAGAAAATAGGGGCTTTGGGAGAGGGTTGTGGGTTTAAGGTTTAGGGTTTGGGGGTTTAAGGTTTGGGGTTTAGCTGCTTTGGGATAGGGTTTTGGGTTTAAGGTTTAGGGTTTAGGGGATTTTGAATAGGCTGCTGGCGGGGTATGCTCTACAGCGATTCCGACCAGTACGTTGCCCACAAAAGGTTGAAGGTTTCCTAGCCGACCATGAGATACTGATCAACACACTCCAGAAAGGCAAGCCTAAACCCAAGCATTAAACCCTAAACCGCGGGGTTGACTCTTTGAACTTTGCGGTCCACGCAAACCCGAGCACCCACCCCATCCGAACTCAGAGCGTGCGGGTTCACGTAACTCTAGTGACTACCTCCCATGAAAATTTGAATTCTTTAAGACTTTGGTTTTGCGGTCTGTAAAGCTTCGTACTACTTGTCTTTCGTCTTCCCTGGGCTGAGATATGCCAACCCTAGGACCCTGGACCCTCAAGCACCCAGACACTACTCAGGGGCTCCATAGTAGTTCCTTTTGGGGATTACCTTATAGGATCCTATAT
The DNA here is from genome assembly GCA_905221615.1 of Symbiodinium sp. CCMP2592. Classification (NCBI taxonomy): domain Eukaryota; class Dinophyceae; order Suessiales; family Symbiodiniaceae; genus Symbiodinium; species Symbiodinium sp. CCMP2592. Next base: position 9,810 of record CAJNDT010001018.1, read on the forward strand.
ATGAACCCCAAAAAAGAACTACCTTGGGGCCTTAGGGTAAGCATGACCCCCGAGCCCCAGAAGGCAGAGCCCGACACAAGACAACACCCTAAGGAACTACTGTGGAGCCTTAGGGTAAGCATCATGCCTTTCACAGCGTGCTCGGCGAGCCAGTAGCGGTAGGGCCAGCTGAGACCCAAGATGCTCGACACCACCTGCTCTGAGAGTCTCAAATTACCCTGAGGCCCCAAAGTAGCTCCTTTTTGGGCTTCGTATATAGAATCCCATAAGGTAATCCCCACAAGGAACTACTTTGGGGCCTATGGGTAATATGAGAGTCTCAAATTAATGCTTCTTTTGTGCGGGGGAGGGGGGTGAAGCTGCATCCCTTACCTACAGGCCCCGTAGTAGTTTCTTTTTGGGGTTCAGATTTAGAATTCTATTATGTGATCTCGAAAAGGAACTACTATGGGGCCTATGGGTAATAATGCGTGGTCGGATCGACAACCAACTCAGACCCTAAACCCTAAACCCGCACGCGAAAGGGACCCAGAGTTCCAAGAACTTCCAACTCTGAGCTGGTGGCTAAGGGTTTAGGGTTCAGGCTTCAAGGTTTAAGGTTCAGGGTTTGAGGCTTGAGATTTAGGGTGTAGGGTTTAATTTGGGTCTAAGGTTTAGGGTTTGGTTTAGTGCTCACTTATATCGACTTGAGGGCTTAAGAGGGAGTGGTTGCACCGGCTAGTGCTTACATAGACTTTAAGTCTTCGTGGGATAGAGGGTATTCCAGAATGGGGATTCGGGCATCTTGCTTCTTGTGCTTGATCTGACACCCATCGGTGTCGACCAAATAAGCTTGTGGGCCCGGGACTGGGAACGATGAGAAAACCCCTGGTTAGGCAACAAAAAGAAACGCTGAATCCTAAACCATGCCTTAACCCCGAATAACCTACCGTTTCAGGGACTTATATAAAGAAATCATATCAGGGAACCCTAAAAGCCAGGTTCCTTAGGGTCCAGGTGTACCCTGCGAGCCGAAACTAGAATGATAGCAAAGCAAGGCGCATAAGGCCAGAAGCCCAACCACCGCGGAAGCGTTTCTCCGGTTGTGCCAATCCTCGGGTCCACAGTTTCGTAATGCTTAACTACACTGTCTTTTAAGGGATTCATGCTTTGGGTTCAAGGTTTTAAGGCTTTTGGCTTGAAGGGTTGAGGCGATGTTTGGGTTTAGGGTTTCGGCGCGCCTTGGGCTGTAGAAAGCGTGATTGTTTCAGCGGTGGGGACTTGTGCTTCCGGGCTTTGAGCTTTCGCGTTAGGGGATGCACCGGTTGAGTTGTGTTTTTGTTAGCTCCTTTTCTCCGATGCCCAGAAGGCCCCGAAGAGGCCGGTTGAGTTGTTTAGTGTCCAGTGTTTTGGGATGTCTTGGGCCAGGGTTAAGTCCGCTTTTGTAGGGCATTGGGTGTTTCGTTTTGAAGTGTCTTTTTTGTCTATACAGGGTTTTCGCACGTGGAACAGCACGACGGAACAACCTCCATGTGGGAACCATTTTCGTCAGAACAGTGTGTTGCATATGCATGTAAGCAAGTATCTCTGTGTGTTGTATACATACATATATGTATATATACATATACATTTACTATGTGTGTGTGTGTGCGTGTATATGCATACCGTGTATAACCCTGAGGAATGACGTGGCTAAGAATTCAGGTCGCTACACTTGCTGGTTGCGGCGGGGAGTGGGGAAGGTATCGGGCTTTGGTACTTTGGCTGCTGCATTGCGTAAGATGAAGCAGCTAGGTTAGTTCTCTATGTACTTCTCTCTTGCGGTAATGTAGGAACCTGATTAAGAAACCTTGGGCATTGATTAGGGTTCCTTGTATGAACCCTACTATTTTGGGGTTATAGGCAGGGTTTCTTAATCAGGCTCCTACATTAATGCTTATTGCGTGTTTTCGCAGTTAGCTTATTCTGTGCCAGTTCTTTTTTGCTCCTCCGTCCGGTCGTCCGTTGTTTGATCACTAATTCGGTTGCTCTCTTCCTCTGCGTGTCTTGGCAGAGTCTGTCCGAACGGTCTCGTTCTTGATTTCATTTAGAATATGAAGTAAAACTAACTAAGAAAACATGTGCTGCTTCGTGTATGTGTACATCCATGTGCATGTGCATGTGGATGGATGGATGGATGGATGGATGGATGGATGGATGGATGTGTGTATATATATATATATATATTAATTATATAGGAAGAGAGAGAGAAAGAGAGAGAAAAAACAAAAAAGGTGTTAATGTCTAGAGGCATCGACAAGCACATAAACTCCAAGCCTAAACCCTAAACCCGAATCTATGCCACGTAATTACCTTAGCCCCAAAATACCTACCTTTTTCAGGACCTATACAATGAAATCATGATAGGAGCCCTAAAAGGGGAGGACGCTGAGAGCCCAGCCCAGCCGTAAAGAACTACACACCAGCAAAAGCCGTGGCTCATGTCCGAGTAGAGCGTGAATTCATGGCCAGCAGGATCCACGAGTCTCAGGTGTTCCTTGTAGAGCTTAGGATGGAGGGTTTAGGGCTTGGGGTTTAGGATTCGGGCTTAGTAATTTAGGCATTCCTTTTGGCTGCGGGACTTAGGGCACATTGAGTTTATAGGGCTTGCGGCTTGTATTTCCGGTTTTGCAGCGTAGACTAGGATTTCATATAGGATTTATAGGGCTAGGCTTTAGCAGGTTTTCCGGAAAGCACTCCAGGGTTGCTCTGGCAAGGGTTCTATGGGAGGCATAGCCAGCAGCCTCTGTTGTTCCCTGCTTGGGATTTAGGGTTCAAGGGTTGGATGTTTAGGGTTTCTGGGGGAAGGCTTGGGGATTCTACGGGTGCCGATGGGCTTCATACACAACGTCAAGAGATTCAGCATTGATGCGCTGAGGCTTCTTCTAGATTTGAGGTCTTTGTCTGGGCTTGGACGGCCCTTTTCGAGTGCTTTGCGGCTTAAGGCGTTCGGTTTGTTTCGGGGTTCCTTTCAGGGTTCCTTTGAGGTTTGCAGAAGTTTCTGTTGCAGCCAGAAACTGAACTCCAAACCCTTCAAGCTAATTAAATGTCCAAATTTAGCGGCCTGAATATTTAGAATAGGGTTCGGGGGATATATTGTAGATATATTAGGACCCCTACGGAATAATAGTATTGGCAGCCCTTGAGGCGTGTATATTCATCTTCACACACCAACAGGCAAATCCAGGCTGGCAAATGCCGGAAAGTCATGGAGAACCAGTTATCTTGTCGTAGGCACCCCTAGATAACGACTCACCCTCCAACAAAAAGACAACACGCCACAAAACATAGTGCTCCTATAACGATTCATAGCAAGCAGCCCTGTCACCTATGCTTGGGGTCTTATGCGTGGCCATACACTTACCGCAGAAGACTAAGACCTTTAAGAAGAACCCATTTTGAGTTAGACGTCTTGGATTTGCTTCTGCCTCGTCTCAGGCATTTACGAGGCGAGGGGTTATGGTGCTTAGGGTTTAGGGGCTTTGGGGTTTAGGGTTTGGTAGGTGGGGCTTTACCGGACACCCAAAATCTTAGGGTTTGGCCTAGGATTTAGGGTCACCGAAATCTGGAACGGCATGGCAGCCTGCCCTTGGTAGCATCACGCCGGGAGTCTGTGATGTCGTAAGACGCGTCCTTGTGTATTGACGAGTTTAGGCTTAGGATGGTGTAGGTTTGAACCTCAACCCCTGCACATTCAAAACCTAAAAACCAAAATGTCCACCAAAACCTCAAGCCTCAAACCCAACGGTAAACTATGAAAACCCAAACCCACGCTGCAGGCGTAGGCATGCTCAAGTTTCTTACAAGCTGATCAAGATTTGGGATCAGGCTCAGGGACTTACGGAATAGGTCCGAGGTTCTGGCGTCCAAGGATATAGCAGTTCAATAGGTTAATATTTAACTTTCTAGAACACTCCTAGGTTCGGGGCGAAGTTTGGTGAGGTTTAAAGTTAAGTTTGGGCTCAGGCCAGCCCCGATGCAATTGCAGCAGAAGTTCGTTGCTTCCAGCATAGCATATGCCACCGACAACACACGGTTGCTTGTGCTACTCTTTTCGACCACCCTCCCACTGTCGGAAGCTCATGGTGTTGCTAGGTGTCGCACATTGGCGTGCAAAGAATGAGGTGAGGGATGAAGGGACAAGGTTTCGAGTTTTAGGTTTAACCGACTACTCCCAGGATCCACACTTGAAGGTGCTGTAGCGCAAAGACCACACTAAGGCTTTTAGCTAACTTTAGCCTTAGGTTTAAAGATTTTGGAGTTGGGGTTTGAAGGGCATAAGATTTGGAGGGTTTAGCGCTGTCAAAGTTCTCCGTTGCGGTGCAGAAGGTTTGTAGTTTACTGTTTAGGCTTCAGACGGCTTAGGTAGGGCTGATATCTTCTGATCTGGCCTAAGAACTTGCTTGAACCACTAAACCAGAACGGCCCAGTAACGAGCTTTTGCCAACTCAGGGCGAGCCCGATGTTAGTGTTTCAACGTGCCTTCTAAGACCCTAAACCCTAAACCCCAAACCCTAGGCCCTAAACCCTAAACTCCTAAACCCTAAATCCCCTAGAATCTAGGACAAGCGCCGAGGTCTGAAGCTCTGCTTAAAGAACTCTCGGAACAAGACGGAACAGCTGTAAGACCAAGGTACTGCTCCCATACAGTAAGAGTCTACAAAAATAGGTTACTATTAAGGTCCTAATATATCTATAGTATGATCATCCAACTATTACTGAGTGAGGGCCGTACCCCATGTAAGACTAACATTAAGCCGCGACCAAAGTGTTTTAACACTCCCAGGCTTGATACTTTGCAGGACCCCATACAGGGAACTCCAGAAAGTTGGAATATGGTTTCTTGGTAGGATACCCTATAATTTACCATAGAAGGGTTAAATTTACCATAGAAGGGTTAAATTTACCATAGAAGGGTTAGGATAATCATATTCCAACTTTCTGCTTTTACTTTATCCGCAACCCCGAGCCGGTGTCGGATTTCTGGGCGCAAGCTTTCGTTGAGTGCTTTGCAACGTTACAGTCGAAGGGACTAGGCTGAAGCCGCCACGCTGAAACCTAAAACCTAAGCCCGTCAACATCCCTGAACCCAGCTTTGGCTTAGACGGAGTCTTACCCAAAGGCCCCAAAGTAGTTCCTTTTTGGGGTTCATATATAGAATCCTATAGGGTACCCAAGAAGGGACCCTAATTTTGACAACCACCCATATATCCTTTCTCCACTGCTTCGCTGCCCAAGTCGCTGCATTGGCTGCCCTGGTCCGCAGTCGATGCTGCTGCCTTCTTGCTTGGGGCTGCGGGCTTATATGGGTACGGCTGATGATATCAATCCTGCATTACCCATAATAAGGAATATACCATAAATCCCATAGTTTGGGGTCCTTAATGTGATGCAGGATTTATATCATAATTTAGGTGCCGTATTATAATAGGGACCCCAAAAGGGACCTTAACTTTGACAACCACCTAAGATGGCTGCAGCCCTTCCCATAGGCCCCATAGTAGTTCCTTTTTGGGGTTACCTTATAGGATTCTAAATATGAACCCCCAAAATCCTATGGGGCCTATGGGTAAGCATGTAGTGGCAGGGCTCCTAAACCCCTGAGCCCTAAAGGCAGAGCCCGACGGAACTTGTCCAAGACAATACCCCAAAAATCAAGAATCGCAGACCAGAAACCCTAAACCTAAACCGTACCCCCGAATCGCCCCCAAACCACAGAAACCCCTGCAAAAACAGAAACAACTCGACCGAAAGCCTTATAGACAACGCCTAAACCCATCAAGCCCCAGAAGCTCTGTTAAAAACCCTAAACCCTTACTCCCTAGCCCGTATTAACCCTGCAAACCCTCGCCCGAAACCCCAGAAGCCACTTAAACCCTACTCTAAACCCCTATCAACCCTTTAGATAGATAGGTTTAGGGTCTTTGTCCAGTTGCTGCTCGTGGGTCCGGCGCGTGTCGTCATCTGCCGCCTGCGCAGCCGGGGGAGCTTGGCTGGCTTAAGGCTGTCAGGGTTTTAGGTTTAAGGGTTAAGGCTTAGGTTTTTGTTTTAAGGTTTCAGGCTGAGGGTTTAGGGTTTAAGGTTTAGGTCTTGTGCGGTTTATAGGGCTTAAGGCTTAAAGGGTTGATGGGGTTCACGGCTTTTAGGGTTGATAGATAGGTATAGGGTTCAGGAGTAGCGCTTATAGGTTCACGGGATTTACGGCTTATATTATAGGGGCTGTAGGATAATAGAGATAGGGTTTAGGCGAGGCTTTTAAGACCCCCCACGACCCGAAATACTAAGTACTGCTGACCATAGGCAAGGGCTCTATGAAAGGGCACTTGGGCGGTAGGGATTGGGGAGTTTGGGGTGTGGGCTTGGTGGGGAGTGTGTACGCCGTGTATGCCCTTAGCAACCAAGCGGGTTTGCTGCTGGGATTGAGTGTTCTGGTTGCATGAGGTTTGTTGGCTGTGGGATCTGAGGTTTAGGGCCGGGGCTTCACCTGGGCAAGGTGTACATTATATCTTATATCCATAGGGCGCATGGGCATTGATATCTAGCCCTGCGCTGCAGAGAAGGAGACGGGAGCGGCTAGCGTTGAAACATCCAGGATCATGCCGCCCTTTCGCCGGCCAGCACGTGCTGCACTAAGCGCTCGCGTTTTTCGGCTGTTGACAGCGGAAATCCCAGCTGCCAAGTTTCAGCAACATCGGCCCCACATGGTGTAGGTACTTTGCTGCCGGCCACGGAGCAATGCTTCGCGTCCTCTCCGTAGAACAAGATAACCATATTTAAGGCCATCTGACCCATGGGCGCATATCCCATCTTTTGCGACTGTTGCCCTGGGACTCACCCCTTTGTACCTGGTTGCTGGAGGGATGAGGCTCATGATGAACGTTGGCCACGGAGTGCAGATGCCGGAGCGGTTCCGCCGGGAGTGGTGGCGGAAGCCAGAAGTAATCTGCATATGGCCACCAGTTTGGGGTATGCCGAGCCCAGACTTGATAAGCGGACAAGACGTGCCAAAATGGGTTTAGGGTTCCTCCTCGGTTGTCAGCTCGCCGAGGTTTAAGCAAAGTTTTGGGTGGGTCAACATGGGTCCTCGTTTATGCGTCACTAAAGTATCGCGGTTCACCGGGAAAGGGTGCACAACGGTGGCGGTAACCCTGCCACCCCTAACCCGAACCTCCAACACCGTGAAACCCCCCTCTCAACCCTGAACTGTCGTTTTAAGCCAAGCTTCAAACCTGGCTAACCCAAAGGGTCCTATGTACTGTTATGGGGGATACTTCCCTTTAATAGTAATTCCGAATATGGAAACCCTACATTCTACTATATCGGTACATAGGACCCTTTGGGTAAGGTGTAGGGCATCATGTAGGGTCTAGGTGAACGTCCAGTACGTTCTCAAACTTGTGTTCGTGAGCGAACTTACTGGGGTCTTCTGAGCTTTCCCATAATGGGATTGAGGTAAAAGGGACTTGCACTATCCTGCTACATGCATGTCTTGGTTCTCCATGATCCTCCAAACTTTAACCCGATCCTGGAATGCATTATATGCAATATGCCACCGAAACATATGAACCCTAAACCCTAAACCCTAAACCCTAAATGAATATGATTCTACTTGTTCAGGTTGCTAAGTTGCTAAACCATCGCATCCCGAAATGCGCTTGCAGAGTTCACAGTCCTTTGAAGCTGCTCCGGTTCCCTACGTACATGGGTAGTTCATAAAGGGGACTTAGGGTTTAGGGTTTAGGGTTTAGGGGGGTAGTTCATAAAGGGGACACTAATTTAGAGAACTAAATACATACTGGGCGTTTGGGTTTTCACTCTAAGGTATGGGGTTCATGCGAGAAGTCTGGTATTTCGTGTGGTTCGTATTGGTACTCTGCAGAGGTAGAGGGGATGGACTTCTAGAAAAGACTCTGCTTCGAAGCTTCGAAAGTCATACAACCCCCCCACCCCACCGCCATCAACGACAAACCACCTCAAAGTCCAAACCTATCCCGTAAAGCCCAAACTGAAACCTTACGGCCCAAACTGAAACCTCAAGCCCCCAGCACTAAAACCCCAAAACCCCAACTAATATCCTAAATCCCTAGCTGAAGCCCTACATACCAAGTTGAAGCCCTGAACCCCGCCCTTTTACAACAAGGTCTAGTCCTCCAAAACCGGACACCCCAACGACGTCTGTAAAGCCCCAAATCATTGGCCAGGTTCTCAACAAAAATTGTTTAGCTCCTTTGCAGGGGTGCTAGGATTTTTCAACGGGTAAACTAAATTCTCCAGCGACCCATCAAAAGGTATATCCTTCTCCCTGTGATTCAGCAACCCCAAATAGTCAAGAAAAGCAGGGAGCCCCAAGTACCTGCCATTTCAGCTCGAAATGGACTTGAAGAAGAGGAAAATAGCTCAAGCCCTCGACGACCTTTCGGGGTTCGCTTTTGTAGGGCTAAGGGTCTAGGGTTGATCGTTTGGGGTTTAGGGGTTTAGGGCTTAGAGATTTTGAGTTTGGAGTTTATGGTTTAATAAGGGCTTTACAACTTTAAACTTTTATGCTTTTTTGCTTCGGGGCTTGAGGGTTGAGTTTTGGGGCGACTTTCTGTTTCTGAAAGCGCCTGCTTTTGCTTGCTCGTGCGGGTCTCAACTTTCGACGGTCTGGGGTCCAAGGGCGCACCCAGAAATCCCACCGTTTTCAGAAGAAGATTGCGTTCTTTTGGGGGGGCAAGGGGGCGGATATGCTTCAGTACATACTATTCTATTCAATAACCCTAAGAAAAATACTGACATCTATCGAGGCTTTTACATTGCAAAGAGAGCACACTCAATCTAGAAACTGTTGAAGGTGGTTTAGGGGGGCGACAGACCGCAACTCCAAACTCCGAAAGTGAACCCTGAACCCTAAAGTGAACGCTAAAGTATCCAGGATCCTTAGGATACGTTACGGTTGTGTGGCCTACGAGTTTTGCAGTCCCTGGGTCGGGTTCAGGGATGGGTTTAGCACCCCCAGGTTTCTCTTAGGGGCTGCGTACCTTAGCCAAAAAAAGGTTACCCTCGTTGATTATGGTAGGATTCTATAAACCCTGAAAGGTTAAAGGTTATACCTACTCAGCAACTAAGTTCCAAACTTAAACCCAAAACCCTTCACTAGGCCTGACAGGGCTGTCCGTTTAAGGGAAATAGACAAGGCCTTGGTTCAGGGTTCTACTGTAGCTTGAACCGGAACTCTTTAAAAAAGCCAATACACATCCCTTAAGAACTAGAAATGTGTTCTGGAATGCATTAATTGGAGCAGGGAGCCCTACGGCATACCACTACTAGTTATTCAAGCCCGTACTTTGACTTAAGTGATCCAGGGCCTGACTTCCGGGGTTGCGGCTCGTGTTTTGGAATTCCCCCATGGTTTTTCGCAGATAAGGCTACAGGTGATGGAAACTTGCAAACACCGTCAGATACAGTAAGGCAGTTGCAGGACATCCGATATGTGTGACAATCAGGGGCAAAACGGCTTGCAAATCGAGTCTAAGACAATCCAACACTGACCGCAACCTTCCTAACTCCTACGTATTTCCAGCTTTAGAGTTAGGGACCACAGCACCTGGGGCCTTGTTCGGTTTACGATGCGCCTCACTCTCTCTCTCTCTCTCTCTCTATCTCTCCCTGTCTGGATGTCCCTTCCCCGCTCCCTCTCTGCTGACTACCGCGTGTATGAAGCGGCGACTTGATAGCCAAGCTCATCTCCACAGAACAAACGGGATGATCATAAACTTAGCGGCTGACATATCTAGGCCAGCTTTCAGTTGGTACGGTTATCTAAACACCGCCCCCCAGACAAAAAACACCAAGGGAACCTATTGAGCTAGTCAACAAAAAAAAACAAAAACAAGAGAACCCGCCCCGAAAGACCTTACTCACAGGCCCCATCCTCAGAAGCATTAAGCAAAGAAGTTCCAAGTAAACCCCAACCCCCTAAACCCGAAAGCCCAGGCACCCTGAAGCCTTACCACACGAAAACACTGGCCTCACCCGATACATCTGCCCAGCGCCGCACTTGCAGACGCTCGGTGAATGTGGCGGTGTCCACTCGTTCGGTGTAAACTTCCTTCGGGGTTTCAGCGTTTTGGGTTTATGGCTTAGGGCAGTTTCAGAGTTTGAGATTAGTAAGGGAGATTAGTTGTTGTAGGACTT
>CAJNDT010001018.1:25000-98850 GCA_905221615.1 Symbiodinium sp. CCMP2592
GCAAGGAGGGTTTAGGGCTTAAAGGGAACTCCAGAAAGTTGGAATATGGTTTCAGGGTAGGATACCTTATAATTTACCATGAAAGGGGTTAGGATAATCATATTCCAACTTTCTGGCTTTTACCTTAGGGTTAGGGGGTTTGGGGTTTAGGGGTTTAGGGTTTAGGGTTTAGGGTTTAGGGTTTTAGGGGGTTTGGGGTTTATAGGGGTTTATAGGGGTTTAGGGGTTTAAGGGTTTGGGGTTTAGGGGCTTAGGGTTTATAGGGGTTTGGGGTTTAGGGGTTTAGGGTTTATAGGGGTTTATATGTGCCAGCATCCGCGCACCCCCCCCCCCCCCCCCCCCCCCATGGTAATCCCCCTCCCCCCCCCTGTGGTTCCTGTGGTTCCCCCCCCCCCCTGTGGTTCCTCTTGGTTTTCCCCCTCCCTTTTGTGGTTCTTCTGGTTCCTGTCTCCCCCCTCCCCCCCTGTGGTTCCTGTGGTTCCTCCGCGTGGTTGCTGCTGCTTTGTTGTTGCTGCTGTTCTTCTTCTTGTTCTTGTTCTTGTTCTTGTTGTGTGGTCGCCCGGGTCGGGGGGGGGGGTGACCATTGGGGGGGGGGGGGGGGGGGGGGGGGGGGGGGGGGGGGGGGGGGGGGGGGGGGTCGAGAACGCGGAGCGCGGGCACATATAGGGGTTTAGGGGTTTAAGGGTTTGGGGTTTAGGGGTTTAGGGTTTATAGGGATTTATAGGGGTTTAGGGGTTTAAGGGTTTGGGGTTTAGGGGCTTAGGGTTTATAGGGGTTTGGGGTTTAGGGGTTTAGGGTTTATAGGGGTTTATAGGGGTTTAGGGGTTTAAGGGTTTGGGGTTTAGGGGTTTAGGGTTTATAGGGGTTTATAGGGGTTTAGGGGTTTAAGGGTTTGGGGTTTAGGGGCTTAGGGTTTATAGGGGTTTGGGGTTTAGGGGTTTAGGGTTTAAGGGTTTAAGGGTTTAAGGGTTTAAGGGTTTAAGGGTTTAGGGTTTAGAGTTTAGGGTCCTTACTTACTGGACTCGCTACCAGCCAGCTCCAGGTTGTTGTTTCGCAGGGGAGTTGGGGTTTCAGGGCTGTCAAGAGACCTCAAATACTGTCAGGGACCCCTAAACCCTAAACCCCAAACCCTAAACCCTATACCCTAAACCCTGAACCCTCTTTCAATGACCTGGGAGCTGTAAACCCGAAATCCAGAAATCCCAAATCCAAGGCGGTGAAACCGCGACCCTGAATCCAACAAGCAGCGCGATCACCCGCGTCGCGCATCGGGTCCGACCGGTCGAGGGTGCTGTGGACTCGCTCCCTGCACTGCAGGGACTTTCCAGACCCCATCCACACTGCTTTACCTAGAGCATACAGTAGAAGCCAGAAAGTTGGAACATGGCTTTAGGAGGATTAGTGCTTGGATCCCTTATACTTTACCTTAAGGGCATGAGGACAATGATGTTCCAACTTTCTGGCTTCTACTGTAGTAGTTCCTTGTTGGGAATACCTTAATTATAGGATTCTAAATACCAACCACAAAAAGGAACTACTATGGAGCCTCTAGGCGAAGCATGGCAAACAAAGAAACCAAAATTATATGGACTACGCGTACATCAAGAGACAATGGTGAACCCCTTCGGCGCTAATTCCCTCTTAGCTGGGCGCAAAGCTTTTGGGGCTGGTTTGCGACTCGCATGTACTTTGAAGGTTTAGGAGGTTGGGCAAACTAGTTGTCCGAATGATGCTTCGTACATCGTCAGGCCTTTTCGTACTTGAACAGTAAGTTACTAACTTTAAGATGTAACCCAGCAAGTAACTCAGGAGCCTTAGCGTACTGCATGCACCAAAACCACAAAACCCGAAACTCCAAATCAAGCTGCCCTAAAGTCCCTGAGACTTAACTCACAACCCTACTGCTGTAGAGCCTTAACCGTTTAAATAGGCTTTTGAGGTATCGTAGACTATAACTATAACAAGGAACCATCTGCATTTTGTTGGTAACTATCTAGGCCCCTATATTGAACACCCAGACCCCTAAACCCTGAAACACTAAGCCCTAACATCGCATTTTGCTGGCTCTCTTCCATGACTAATGCATATTCCTTGGGTACGGTCCCCATACAGTAACAGTCTACAATAGGACTACTATTCAGGTCCTTATATCTCTGTATGATGAATATTATCCAACTGTTACTGAGTGGGGGCCGTACCCAACCTTTTCCTGTGAAGACGACGTTTGAGGGCTTAGGGTTTAGTTTGGGCCGTTTAGGGCAAATACTACAATCTAGAACTCCTTTGGGCGCCTCGGCGTTACGGGAAAGATACGATGTTGCTCAAACTTACGATCACTAAAAGGAAATGTTGAGTTTTAGGATCACTAAATAAACCTGATTATTGATTGCTCGGGTGAAACATATTACTGGGCTTGGAGGCCATTGAATTTGCTGAACCCTAGACCCACACCAGTTGCCAAGCCTCTATTCTGCAAAGACCTTCAACCATAAACTTGAAACAACCCAAAACCTGGGTTCTTGTTCAGGAGTATAAGTTAAATTACCATAATAGGGTTGTATAGTAAAAAAGTAGGGTTTGATTATTGTGGTAACTTACATTAAATCTTTACCAAGTACCCAGAAACGAAAAGCAACAAGCCTCAAACCCCGGACCGCCAACACCAAAACAGCCCAACTAATCAACCCTCAAGCTCTGAACCTAAAATCCCAAACCCAGAACCCCTCTTTCTGGAATGCTCTTGCAGACCCTATGCTTTCCTTACTCCTTCTTCGGGAGATACTCTAGGAAAACTTCGACATAGACATTGTTCGGTGGAGGCCGAGACCTAAACCCTACCTTTACTCCACAAGACTTACAGTTTTAAAAAATTTGTATATAAAAAAAACATAACGAGGATCCCAAAAAAGGGTGCATTCTTCAGGGTTACGGTAAGCCCTAAACCCCTAAACTCATAAATGCTGGTGCCTTGCCTTCCGGTTGCAGTTGCAAGTAGCCGTGAGAATCCGGAGTCGGAATTCCATCCTTGTGTTCGTTTTGTTATGAGGATTTGGGGGCTTTCCATGACCCTCCAAGTGCCCTTTAAAGGGCCCTGACATTTCCTATTTCTCATTATGTAACAGGTAATTAGGGATAAAGGGTCGTTGGGTCTAGATTTGGTTTGGAGTTTAGGGTTTCGCGTGACGCAGTTGTAGCAGCTTTGCTAAGGCTGCCTTTGTTGTTTTGGTTATAGGACACGGGGCTGCCTGTACCAGGGAGGGGAAACAACTACTGGCGCTTGCCCATGTTATCTACGAGTTTCTTGCAGCTTCAACTCCTAGTTCCGGAAAGTGCGAGGCTTGTATGGATTCGGAGGTTGTATAAGCTTGGGCAGAGATCTTCTAATCAACTTGAGCTCCCAGTGGATTCTAAGCTTCGCTGGTATCAGCTTCGGGGTTAGTTAGGCCTACTATAAAGCCTGCTCAAAGAGAGTTGGGCTTTGGGGTGGATTGTGGTATAATTATAGAAAGAAACACTAAGGAATGTTATTGGCACTTATTCGGGCTCCTACATTATAGTAGAAGCCAGAAAGTTGGAATATGATTATCCTAACCCTTCTATGGTAAATTACAGGGTATCCTACCATGAAACCATATTCCAACTTTCTGGAGTTCCCTGTAAGCGTGCTTGCATGATTCAAGCTCCCTGGCGACTGAATGCCCCTTCTGAGTAGGAGGCCTCGACCCGTTTATACTGGAGTTCCTAGACGGTATATGAACCTGAAGCCCTAAACCCTAAACCCCCCAAGAAAACAAATCTTAAACCCTAAACCCTATACCCTAAACCCTATACCCTATACCCTACACCCTAAACCTGAAACCCGTCGGGGCTCATTTCGTCCTTAAGGGCTTTGGGTGTGAAGACCAGGAACCTACGGAGTGATAGTTCAGGGTTTACTTGGGGATGTCAACACCCATTTTTGTGAAGGTTTAGGGTTTAGGGTTTAGGGTTTAGGGTGACCCAAGAGTAACCTAGGAATAAAAAGGGTGCCCTTTTTGGTTGAAAGGGGCTTATAAGGGAACCTGAGCCCTACAAAAAGGGAATAAGGGCCTACTCCAGGTCCTAGGTTATAAAATCCTAGAGGCTCCAGCAGGACAAAATCCAGGTCCCAAACTCCCCCACTCAAAATACCGGAACACCTGAACGCTGAAGCCCAAACTGAGCTGGAACTCTCGAACAAGTTCTTTGAAGTTTCCTGACGAGTTTCCGGGCTTTGGGTGAAAGGGGCACCAATATCGGAGGGATACAGGCACAAACCATCCAGCTGTAGCTCGTATGGAAACCCTACGTGCTAAGATGTATCTATTTCAAGCCCTAGCCCCCCTAAACCCGAAACCCTAAACCATAGCTTGGGTCTGTAAATAATGAGCCAAAATTCGATTTTCACAAGCGTCAAGTCCAACCGACCATTCTGCGACAGCGACGAGACGAAACCACCTCAGAAAGTGCTCGATTTAGGGGCTTAGGCTTTAGGGGCTTAGGGGTTTAGGGTCTAGGAGTGTGGGGGGAGTTTGGTGTTTTTTTCCAAGGCCTGCACATCGACAACAAGAACGAAGAAAGCAACCTGAGCCAGACTTGCGGTCCAGCCTCGCTGAAATGGGATGCCTCGACCCTACTTAATTTGCCAGGGGACTTGGAAAGAAGGGTTTAGGGTTCAGGGTTTGGGGTTTAGGGTTTAGGCGAAGGGTGAAAATTTGGGTTATGAGTCCTCTACGTGGGGTTATCTAATTTAAGACCTCACTCACAACCTTTCTTACCAAATCCCCTGAGGCCTCGAGAAAAAAGACCCTGAACCTGAAACCCCCTCGCCCCGGTGGGATTGAGTCTAGTGGATGGTGTTGGGGATTGTTTGAAGGATCGCGGGAGTTAGCAAGGGATGTTGCCGGCCTGTACCTATATACTTTTGACCCTACTTAGTAAATCCCAGAGGATTTCTGGGTTCCTCAGTAACCTCTTAATAGTAGGGGTACCCTTTTTCGTAGCATTCAGTTCTGAATCAGCAGACCCCCAAACTGAAAAGGTTGGGTCATAGGGTGGTGGCAAGGTAAGCTCTAGCTACATTTCCTGGAAGTCGTGTAGAGGCCCCCATCGCTAGTGCTGAAGCCTAGCCAAACTGATAAGACTTGACGGTCAAAAGTCCTATACGGAAGTATCTTGGTGGTCCTTATAATGAGGATCCAACTATTTAGGGTGCTATATTAGGGTCCCCTATTTTATCACGGCGTCGTCGGAGCATTTCGACCCTGAAAACCTAAGCCCTTGCGCCCCGCCGACCTCCTTCCACAGTGGCCCCAGATACCAACGTGATCCTTGCAGGTAGGGTTTCTCTTGATGATATAAATCATTACCTTAAGGACCCTAAGCTACGGGAGTTATGGTATATTCCTTATTCTGGGTAATGCAGGATTTACATTATCAACCGTAGGAAAAGGGGTATCCTTGGGGATATAGACCCTCTCAATAAGGTCCCCCTTACGAGGGCCACAATTAGGGTTAAGAAGGGTCCCGTTGCAGGGGTCTCCCCAATACTACCCATATAGGAGCAGAAGCAAAGGCTTGGAACAAGGATTCATGTTTAATGGCCATAATTTGATCCTCGCTTCTTCTGGGGGTCCCGAAAAAGCTTCTAGAAGGGCTCTACAAAGGTCCTAGGACGGGAGTTGTTGAGGACTGTTTTGGTTTAGTATGTCAGCCATATAGTAATGGGATGGAGTTTGCGGCGGGGGAGGGGAAGACAGTAGGATGTCGCATTGCAAGAGCCCTGTAGTTTAAGCAATTTCCACAACATGGAACTGACAACGCCAGTGCCCGGCCTAAACCATGCTAGTGGGTGAACTACACCTTAGAAGGGGCCCCCCACCCTGTAATAGTGGTATAATAGGAATATAATAGGGCCCTACCATAATCCTTACAGCCACTATTACAGGGTGGGGGCAGCTTCTAAAGTAGACCTTTTTCTGGTTTAGGCCGGAGGGGTTAAGTAAATCCACCACGCTCGGACCGGCCCTGAGAAAAAATCAGGAAGTTCGGTCGCTGTCTGGGAAAATATGTACGTTTTTGCTTACTTCATGATATTTCTATTCGAGTAGGAACCCACAAACCAAAACAGTAATAATGTACACATGTATGATACCACTGAACAGGATTGGAATGCAAGCCGGAACCTTATCATGGTTTCGGACCTCTGGTTCACCCATGTGCCTTGCAGTCCTTGGGGTGTGTTCTGTCCGAGCCCACCACAGACCAACGCACCGCGTCTTTGGCTAGCGGCCCACGCTAAAAGCCTTAAGCCCCAAACCCTGAAACCCACAACCAGACACTTCCTCAGCCCCAAAACCTTAAAGCCTGCACTCCAGTCTACTTGAAGCCCGTACCAGAGTTGTTGAAGAAATCGTCCCTTGATAGTTCCTTTGCTCCCCTTTGGGCCTTGATGCAGGCATTAGTGCAGAGGTTCAGGGTATAGAGTCTAAGGCTTTGGAGCTTTATTGCTTAGGGCTTTCGGGGTCTAAAGTCTAGAGTTTACCCATAGGCCCCAAAGTAGTTCCTTTTTGGGATTACCTTGTAGGGTTCTATATACGAACCCCAAAACGGAACTACTTTGGGGCCTTAGGGTAGGGTCATCCCCAAACCCCAAACCCTAAACCCTAAAGCCCCTTCAAGCTTAAACCCTAAAGCCCTCGACCATAAAGCACTAAACCCAAAGTCCTAAAACCTAAATACCCTAAAGTCGAAACAAACCTTTAGGACACGCAAGCAGGATAGGGATATCTCATATACAACCCCTTTTAATGAAGCTCTACAGCCTAAACTCTAACTCGAGAATTTTGGACCCTAAGCCCTAAACCCCAAAGCCCTAGACTCTAAAGCCTGAACTCTAAGCCCCTTGAAAAAGGAACCCTTGAAGGGACCCACAAGGGTTCCTTTAAACTTCCCTTTTTGGGGGCCCTTTTGGGGGCCCTCGAAGACGAGAAGCAGCTTGAAGGAGTACGGATAAAGCCCCAACTCGCGGCTGATGGTGTCCTGCGCTTCTGTAAATATGGGGCTTAGAAGGTTTATATAGGGTTTCGAGTTATAAAATAGGGTTTACATATAGGGTTTAGGATTTAGGGTTTATATAGGGTTTAAGTCTTATACAGGGTTTGTATCATAGAGTTTAGGATTCAGGGTTTATTTAGGGTTTAAGGTTTATACAGGGCTTGTATAAAGTTTACGGTTTAGGGCTTAGGGCTTCGGCCCCGCGCAGGGAAGCATTCGGCTTTGAGGTAGAGGGTTGCCTTTGCAGGCAGAGTTTGGGGGGAGGGGGGGGTGTACTACTGGGCTTTTAAGTAACCAGGGAGAAAAAAGTATAAGTCTGCATCTCGTAATGGTTCCTTGAGGAAACAAGTGTTAAAGTGTGGTACTTCAAAAACCAGATTATGGTAGAGCTATACCGAAAAACTGGGACTGCAAGGGTATGTGACATTACTCACTACTCGACCCCTTTGGTAAGCTTTCGGGTTTTAAGATGAAGGGGTTGGGGGTTCAGGGTCGAGGTAGCCCCGGTTTAGACTCTCAGTTACTTCATTTATTCAACTATTATGCTAGTACTTTCTCCACTATAAAACGTCTTTAAGATTTAAGGCCGGCGATTCTCGGAGCACGGCGTTAGTAAAACAAGGGCCTTAGTGAAAAGGACTCTTGAAGGGGCTCTTTGAATTGAAGAGCTACTACACAGGTTCCATGAAATAGGGAGCCTGAATCAACAGACGTGGGTTTGGGCGTTCTAGTATATTATGCTTATAGAGGGGCTACAGGAGGTCCTTACTATGAATGACGAAGTACTCAGGCCCCTGTAGTTTGAGGCTCAGGATTAAATTCGTTCAGCTCCCCGGTCTCTTCGTGTGTTTTGCACGTCTGAATCATAAACCCTAAAACCTAAACCTCAGGGTTTTAGGGCGCAGGGGTCCAAACCGGGAAGTGCGAAGCCCAAACCTGCGTCTCTGTGAGTAAGGGTTTGGGAACTTGGGGGGGGGGGGGGTCAGGGTTTAGGGTGTGGTGCTTGGAGCCTTGGAGCCAAGGATTAGGGACTTTTGCACAAGTTTAGGGCTCGGGGCTTTGGTGCCTAGGGTTTTGAATTTTGGGGGTTTAGCGTTTCGAAGTGTAGGACATTTCAGAAGGGAAGGGGAGTATAGGGGTTGAGGTTTCTGTAGAGGTGCAGGGTCCCGGCGTTCAGTCCTTCAGGTCACAGTTCTTGGTACCCTCCGGTACTTCCACCTGGGTTAATGTGCTGCAGCACCACAGCAAACAAAGGCTAAAATATACAGATGTCGGTTTGAGCGTTTTTCCGTTGAGATTGTAATTATTTTGGTTCAGGTTCCGGGGTTTTTGGTTCTGCTAGGGCCTAAACCCTGAACCCTAAACCCTCAATCCTAAACCCTGAACCCTAAACCCTGCACCCTAAACCCTGCACCCTAAACCCTGAACCCTAAACCCTGCACCCTAAACCCTGCACCCTAAACCCTGAACCCCTAAACCCTGCACCCTAAACCCTGCACCCTGAACCCTAAACCCCTAAACCCTGCACCCTAAACCCTGCACCCTGAACCCTAAACCCTGAACCCTAAATCCTAAACCCTAAATCCTAAACCCTGAACCCCGAAACCCTAAATCCTAAACCCTGAACCCCGAAACCCTGAGGGTTTAGGCGTCGGGTTTCGGGCTCCGGGTTTCGAGCTCCGATCCTCCAGAGCGAAGCAGTGTCTGTCGGGTCCAAGAATCCGGGCTTGGGGGGATCAGGGTGGGCTTAGGGTTTCGAAGAGACAGCATTGGGGTTCCTTTAAGGGTCCCTTTAACGGGATCTATAGGGGTTCTATAAGGGTATAGGGTTGCTTACTTGGAGGTTCATGGGTAGTTATCTGGGGTTATAAGTAAGGTAGCTATACTTATAACCCCTATTTGCGGACTTATAACCCCGCTTCTAACTACCCATGAAACTCCAAGTGGGGACATAGTGCGGGGGCCATTGTAATTAGACTAGCGTTCGTTTAAAGGGGTCTAGAAGGGTTCTGTAATGGAGTTATAGGGGTACTATACATAGGTGCCTTATCAATTAAATAGGGTTTTGAGGCCCTTTTTCTCAAACTAGAATAAGGACCCCCCCCCCCCACAATAGTATATATATATATATATATATATTTATTGATAACTATTTCAGCACCTATATTAGGCCTATGCGGCTAAATGCCATACTTTATGTCATAGGATTGAAGCCGCAAGCTAACTTATGCAAAACAGGGCTACAATCCGAAGTCTGGGTGGTGTTCGGACTCGGGTTTTTAGCACCACAAAATTCGGCCGTCTTCAAAAAGTCGTAAGTTCTGACAAAGCGATTCCGACGACATCGCATTTCCGGCTGCCCTCCTCCTCAAGCTTGCCCACCTTCTTCTCAAGCAGATCCTCCCGGTGCCGACTGTCGATGGTATGCTTGATGTACTCGGCGAGCTTTGCCTTGTCCTCGTCGGCCACAACCTTCATATTCGCAAGCCTCGCACGCATCGCACTCGCCGGTGGTTTGCGCGGGCCCATGGTCTTCGGCTGCGGCTTCAACTCCGACCGAAACAAAACCTGAAAGGTTTGGGGCGCCAGTAGGTCTATCCTCAACTCTGAAGCCTATCCGACCTATCGAAGCGGAGATGAAGCTCCGAAACGCTTCTAAAGGCATGAAGCTTTGCAAGCAGGCCTATGATTCAGGTCGTCTGAAATTTTGAGCATACTGGCGTAGGTCTGGAAGTGTTGTGGTTGGACCACTACGGTTCAAGTTCCAACTATGGAACTTCAGCTACAAGTCTTAGAGGTGTTACAAGGTCGAAACACGGTTCAGGATAGACTCAAACTTGCTCCAGGTTTGCAGATTAAGCTTCTCTGTGCGCTCTCGCCTAAAACCCAAACAAAACTACAAAAAACTAAATCCCAAACAGGCCATCATGAACCCCAAAACCCTTATCTCTAAACCCTAAAGCCTTTTCCCGAAAGCTGCAAACCCTCACCCCTCCCCAAAAGATGAAGCACCAAAAAGCGCGAAGAATGCCCAGGAACTGAGCAGAGTTCTTCGCCAGCGAGGTTCGAAAGATGGACGAAGAGCCCTTTCCTTCCACACCAAGGAGCCCGGTTCAGGGTTCAGGGATGGTAGGTCAGTTCTGCATCAAGTTCTCGCGTCGTAAGATACAGGATTCGCTGAGCATTTCAAGGTTGTAGAACCCCTTTTCCATCATGGAATTAGGTCGTATAATACATGTGGTCTTCGGGAACCTCAAATCCCGTGAGCAGTAAACCTGTGTATTGTCGTGCTCTCGATCGTTCTGGATATACCTGTATTGCCTTGATTGCATTGCACTGTCTTGTATGGCACGATATGGTATGGTATGGTGTTGGCCTGTCTGTACGGCACTGTATAGTATTCTGTGCAAACGTAGTGTAATCAGAACCCTTGTATTGTCTTGTCATTGCATAGGTCTGTATGCATGTCACTATGTATATATGTATGTATGCATGTAGGTCTTTACACGTGTATAGCATATGCCATATATATATATATATATATATGATTAGTTGTTATATGGTTAGTTGTTTGTGCATCTGCCGGTCTACATATTTATGGAGCTGGTATGAACAGTGACCGCATGCGTACATTTGGAGTGTCTGTCTTGTGATGCAGATTGGCGGGGACTGTGGGACCTCTGGCATGCGGCAGTTGAGAGGTTTCCTGTGTTTCGGTCGTCTCCCAACCTTGGAAGCGATTTCGGGGAACCGGGTTGTTACTAGCTCTCCAGACCTCCCTATTGCATCGGAATCCTCGCGCTGCTGCTTTATCTTTCCTGTGCTTGGTTACGAAGATACTATACCAACATCATGAACGCCTGCAGGAAGCTAAACCTTGGAAAACTACACAGTAACGGCCTTCCAAAAAATGATATACAATAAACCCTATGACAACCGAAGCTGCTCGCCTCCGTGTCGCCATTGACATCCGCTAAAAGCGTCTACCGACGATCCTAACACTACGCAGAAGATGCGAAAGATCCTCGTTGCAAGGGCCTGCCCTGGGTTTAAGGGACTTTAAAATCTTGCTTCATTCAAGCCTCAGGGACTAGAGTTTCAGGGTTGCGAGTTTGCTTCCCGCGTTGGGGTCCAAGGGTGGATGAGCACTGTACCCAAAGGCCCCAAAGTAGTTCCTTTTTGGGGTTCGTATATAGAATCTTATTAGGTAATCCCAAAAAGGAACTGCTTTGGGGCCTCTGGGTAGAGGGAAGCTGGGACCTCGGGGGCAGTCAACGATGTCGGGGATGCGGATGCACTGCTTTCACGTGACCTTTACAGAACTTTAGGAGTTCCTGGATGCGCTAAACACGCAGATGCAGTGGGATTTCTGCAGAAAGGCAACTTCAATTAGATCAGCAGGGATGATGCTAATCTCCGAAACCGATCTAGGCATCTTTGGATGCCCATTTGAAAACAGGTCTACCGAAAGCGAAGCAAGAGAGCTAGAGTTAAAATTTCCCCCAAACTATATTGAAAAGTTGCGACCCTCGAGTGGAACATGTGCACGGCTTCGTTATTTGAGCCAGAAGTCATACCAGACGATGGCTCGAGCGTCCAGAGTATCGGGGTGCAGGGATTCATAGCTTATGAGTTCGTCGATATGAACTACAAGGGGGTACTAGTAGCATTTCCACCGACCCCTAGGACTCGCGTAAGCCCTACGCGCAAAGCCTCTTGAGCGGACTAGGGTTCAGCGTTTAGGACTATCCTCAATTCCGGTCTGAGGATTACCGCCGCAATGGAGGCAGAGGTGGAGGTATCCTAAACTCTATTTCGGGACTGCCATGAAAAGGGAGCCGCATGGATAAAATTCCAATCACTCTAAACCCGAGACCCAGGACCTCGAAACTTTAAAACTCATATCCTACGCCCCTATGTAATCCTGAATGCCAAGAAATGTTCAGCCCCTGGCTACATAGAAGAAGGGTTCAGGATCTCTCGACAGGCGTGGGTTCAGGTTTCCGCCTCCTTGCTGGGGTGCCAGGATCTACGGTTTCGCGTGAAAGGGTTTCGCCGGCTAGTGTTTAAGTTGATGAGTACTAGGCACACCTAAACCCTAAACCCTAAAACCCAAACCGTAAATCCTATACACCCTCAACCCTAAACCCAAAACCCTGAACCCTTTGCGATCGGCGTATGGACTGAAAGCCTCGGGTATCCAGCTATGAATGCCATGCGCAAGTACGGGAAGTCACAACCCTCAACTCTAAACCCTCAACCCTCAACCAAAAAGGGGGGTAGGGTATGAAGCTTCCAGGGGAGCGAAATTCCGAAATACATGGCACGATAGCGATCTCCAGGGGAGCGAAATTCCGAAATACATGGCACGATAGCGATCTGAGCCCCTCACTTGCTTTCGAATCCGCTCTGGATCGTCTTTGATCTTGTTATGCTCTGACTCGTAGACCTGGAGTTGCCAATGTCGCCGCAGTGTCATCATGTTGATGGAGCCAAACCCTACAGAAAGCCTACGAATTGGAGCCCCCCCAACCAACAAACCTGAACACCAAGGCGGTATAAATCCTGTCAGCCCTAAGGTGATCCTGGAAGCTCTATGATACCACCATACCGAAATCCAGTATTCTACTACAACGTGGTCTAAAGTCAGTTCTCGAGCACTGTAGTAGTCATGACGAGCAGCAGGAGCAGGAAACTGTACCGCAGGCACTAGAACAATACTATGGGGGCCTTAAAAATTACCTATACTCTTTTGCGGGTTCCTTATTATGATGATTGTATAATGGGCCGCAAAACCCTATTCTAATTAGTGAGACGCCTATATTAACAGCCTTCACAAAGACGAAGCCGGAGGATGGTAATGCATGAAGCCTGCGGATAAAGTGCCTGAAGCTGGAATCTGCTCCCTAAGCCCTATCTCAACCCTGAATAACCTACCTTCTTAGGGTTCCTTATTATGATTTCTTTATGTAAGTCCTTAAACGTGTAGGTTCTTCGGGGTTAAGATAAGCCCTAAGCCACAAACAGAATCCATCTGGGGAGGAGGCTTTGTAGATGTCACGGTTGTTCTCTGCCTCCGTCTCCACCTGCTGATTGGGGTTTGGGGCTTGGTGCTTTAAGGATGGACTCCTTATCCCAGAACCCTAAAGGTCCATGTACCTTAAAATAATCCATGTTTAAATGCAGTGCGGCCAAAGTATATACTATTTGGGTACATGGACCCTTAGGGGAAATGTTGTGGGAAGGATTCCTAGCAATGAGGCTCCCTTTTCTGGATCTCTTCAATACAACGATCTGTTTTTAAGGTCTGTCATACATAAACGTGCTGAAACGTACGCAAGTCGTCGGAGAGGAAATGGCGGGAGTATTAGCTGCTCTTTCGTCCAATGCTAGCGCCTTCCTACTTGTCTACAGTGCCAGGCAAACATGTCGGTCCAGCATCCTCGAGGAACTAAAGGCTAGCCTGTAGGATTATGTAGGGATTACTATATCCCGAAACGGTTAGAGATGATTAAACGGCTAAAAAAGTACAGGCTACCTACTCCACTACCAAACAAAGCGCTTCGAGTTTAAGGTTTGCAAACGCGTATACAACCACAGGCCCTGAACCCCAAAGCGTAATTCCCAAAATCCAAGCCCCAAACCCATAGGCCCCGCGAACCCCGAGACCCGAAACTCAAGTCAAGTCGAACGACATAGCCGTCGCTAAACAGCCCTTAAAGCCTTCCGAACCCCTCCAGAATTAGCCCGAGTTCCTACACCATGAATCACCAAAAGCCAAAACACCCTAAACCAAACCTCCACAACCGAAACCCCCAACACTGCTACACCCTAAACCCCTCTAAACCCCTCTACACCCCGAAACCCAAGACCGAATGAAAAAACCCTAAACCCCAAAACCTGAAGCCCTAAACCCCTCTAAAACCCTGAAACCGAAAACCCTAAACCGCATCCGCCTCCTTGATCCGCGCGTTGTATTCCTCCAGCTTTTCCTGGTGCCTCTCCTTCTGTCCCTTGAGGACATCCGTCTCCTCCGCTGATCTCCGCTGCTTGGGTTCTCTTTTATTGGTTGCTATTGCTTTGGGTTTTGGGTGTTGGATTTTGGGTTTGTGTTCGCTCTTTCAGTGTTTTCGTGATTGTGTATACTGGCTTTCAGACTGCGTCGTGTTACGTATACACCCATCCATTCATGCATCCTAGCTTCAACCCGAAACTGCAAATTCCAATCCTACACCCCTAACCCTACAACCTCCCTAAACCTCAGCCCACCCGAAACCCTGAACCTTAAACCCCAAACCTAAACCCCAAACCTAAACCCCTCTAGCCCCAAAGCCCGAAATCCCAAACCCTAACTCTGACTCTAACCCCTGAACCCCAAGCGTCCAAGCACCTAATTATCATATACTCTCCAAACTAGTAACCCACATAAAACCGAGTACCTAATTATTGGGTCCTTTGGACCCTTACGGAAACCTTCAACCTCACACCCTAAAACCCTAAACCCTAAACCCTAAAAACTAAACCCTTAACCCTGAACCCTAAACCCCAACCCTAAACCCTAAACCCTAAAACCCTAAACCCTGAAACCCTAAAACCCTAACCCCTAAAAACTAAACCCTTAACCCTAAACCCCAAGCCCCTGAGAGCCGAAACCCTACAGACCCCTAAACCCTAAACCCTCATAGACCTGAAGTCCTAAACACGAAGCCCCTAAACCCCTAACCTAGGGCTTAGGGTTTAGATCTTCTAGTATTTAGGGTCACCTTTTATACCTGAACCTCAAAACCCCTACTATGGGGGCCTTAATTATTCGAATGGGGTTTGCGGTATATTACACTGTACATATACTAAGGAACCCCGAAAACAGTATAGTTAATCATCTAAGCCCCTATAGTGACACCCCTAAACCCGGGGCGTCGGGTCCTTGTTGAGAACTTTACAGCTCTACAAAAAGCCTAAGACCCTAAACGCCTAAATGTTGATGACCCCTAGCCCCAAATTTCGCCCTAAACCCTAAACCCTAAGACCCTCAAACTCTAAAACTCCCAAAACCCCTCTCCTTGTTGCCCCCTTGTCCTTTTAGAAACAATAGATAGAGCCCTATACCTATATCCCTTGGTAGGAATTATCTAAGAAGGTCTACTAGCCGGTCTGTTTATTCTTTTGGGGGAACCATGAAAAAGGAAAAGGCTGCTCTAAACTCCCAAAACCCCCTCTCCTTGTTGACGACTTCGATCTCCTCCCGAGCCTTCCGCAACTTGGGCTCAGCCTGGTCCGTGGGACTGGGCTCTCTTACTTGGAGGTCATTTTGGGGTAGTTTTTAAGGTTCCTTTAAGGGCCCCTTTAAAGGGATCTATAGGGATTCTACACCGGTATAGGGTGTAGGGCCTACTTGGAGGTTCAGGGGTAGTTATAAGCGGGGTTATAAGTCCCCGAATAAGGGTTATAAGGGTAGCAATAACTACGTACCCATGAACCTCCAAGTAAGGTTTCTCCCTTCAGGGATCCTTGAATTCAAGAGATCCTTCAAGGGATCTATAAGGGTCTAGGGGTTAAGGGTTTGGGGTCTTTAAGAGTTAGGGTTTTAGGGCTTGAGGATGTCAGGCCTTTAGGGATATGGGGCTTTAGGGCTCTAGGTTTAGGGTTCTACGGTTAAGGATTTTGGACATGTTGTGGGGTGTTTGCAGGGCTGCTGGATAGGGCTTTAACCGGCTTGTGAGTGTTGATATGCTGCTTAAACGTTTCTTTATGCTTCTAAGCGGCTCTACGGATTTTCGTAGAAAGGCGATAAGAACTTCCATAAGGGGTGCGAATCTACTTTGGAAGATCCGCAATGCATTTGTAAGGATCGCTGAATCTTCACGCTGCACGTCGAGATACACACGGGGTTTAAGTATGGCTTTTCAGGTTGTTCTACATACATTTTCAACCCTAAACGCCTCGTTTCGGAACCCTGAGCAGTAAGAGTTCAAGAGAAAGGGACTTCGGAGGCTATAATGTTGCGAGGCTGCAACCCCCAAACCTCAATATTGAAGACGGAAGCTGTGAGGTCCAGAATGATGTCTTGAATTGTAAGGCCGCAGCTCTTTCTAGGGTAACCGCAGTTCTTCCCTAAACCCTGAACCCTTATCTGACAGCAGGTCTTTTGGGCTTGGCAGCTGCTTTTCGAGCTTCTCGAGGTGGTAGGTGCCCGAAACCCCATAAACACCGTCACTGACCAGCTTATCGTTGTTTTTTCATGAAAAACCTCTCAAGCCAGAGCAACTTTAAAACCTAAGCCCAAGCCTCAAAACGAGGCAAAGCATAACGAAGGTTTCTACCCTGACGCACTCCAACGTCGAGAAAGCAACGAGTCGGACATCGCGTAACCGAGAATGTGTTCAAACCTGATGAACGCAAACCCCTGAGCCCAGAACCCTAATTCCTGAACCATCAAACCTAAACCCTGGAAACCTAAACACTGAGCCCTAACCCCCCGCCCCCCCCAAGCCCCAAAGAAAACCAGCCTCGGCTAGCCTTTCCATCTCTCTCTCCTTTAGCTGCTCCTGCATTGGCTCGTAGGATCGCGGAAGTCGGGCTTCTCGGCTTTGAAATAACCAGGGTGCAAAAAGTATAGACTTTTGTGTCACAATGGCTCCCTTTATGTAACAGGTGCCCCCAAAAGTAGAGTATGGCACTCAAAAGCCCAGGCTTTGTCGATCCAACGGCCCAGGCTTTTCGGCTAGAGTCTAGAGGGTTTAAAGCTAGGATGCCCAGCAACCAAGGAATAGAAAGGGCTCCCTTTTTGGTATTGGGTAACTTTAGAATAAGGAACCTAGGACTATAAACGGGCAAAAAAGGCGCACCCTAAAACCCTAAACCCCTAAAGCCTAACCCCTAAAGCCCTGAACCCCTAAATCCTCTGAATCCCTAAACCCTAACAGCCCTAATACCCAAAACACCCGAAACCCCCAAAATCCCACCCCCCCAAAAAAGCTCTCTAAACCCTTATGGGTAGTTGTCAAAACTAGGGTCCCTTTTTGGGTACCCTAAATATAGGGTGCAGTAACTACTTTAAAAAAGGAGCCTAATTTTGACAACCACCCTTATCTAGGATACCCAGTAACCTAAGAATAAAAAGGCCTCTCTTTTTGGTATTGGGTAACTTTATAAGGAACCTAGGACTACAAAAAGGGAATAAGGGTACTACTGGGCATCCTAGTTATAGACACCGCCTGCTTCTCGGACAGGTCGTGGTCCAACTCAGAGAGTTGAATCCTGGGCAGTAATATCCGCGTGAGATTCTGTAGGGTTAAGGGTTTAGGGTTTTTGGGGTTTAGGGGTTTGGGTTTTTTGGGGGTTTGGGTTTTTTGGGGTTTGGGGTTTAGGGTTGTTTCTTTATTTCCGTGTATCGGGCTTTTAGGGTTTAGGGTTTGTGATGTTGAGTTGGCTTGGGTGTGTAAGTGTGGTTTTTATGGAGTTGTTATCGCTGTTTAAAGTTAATTTAGGGTTTAGCAGCGTTTAGGGTATAGGGCTTTGCCTTGTTGCAGAGGGCTCTTTTGCGACTACACATAAGCACTACGGCTGTCCAGAGCTTCAGGGGTCTCAGCATACGAGTGCAGCTAGTAGCTTCGCACCTCATTCGAAAGAGCAAAGGGAACTGTCTCAAGGCTTTGGCTTTGTGGCTGTGGGTTTAGCCCTCCGGTGTAGTAGGCTGTCGAGATAGGGTTGAGGGTTCAGGGGTCAGGCCTTCGGGTTTCGTAGGGGTGTAGAGATATAGACAACAGGATATTGGGGCGAACGGCCTTGGGTGTGTAGGTTGAAGGGTTCGAGGGAATTTGGGTGTCATGGTATGGGCCCCCTGGCAACTCACTATTAATTAACTCTACACCCCTAGCCCCAACCCCCTAAACCCAAACCCAAACTGCCAGACCCTAAACCCCAAGCTTAACTGCTTAAGGGGAAGCCGAGGCTCTGCAACATCATTTCGCGATCTTGCGCGACCTTGCAGGTGTGGTAGGCAAGGTTTGGGGTTTGGGGATAAGGGTGTGGGGTTTCGGCTTGGGTGTCGGGAGCGTGTAGGGGTTTTGGGGGTTTAGGGTTTGATGAGGGGTTGGGGATTCACATGGTGGTTTCAGTGAACTCCGCGTCGCCAACATGTAGTTTCTTTTCCAAGGAAGCAGCCTAGAGAGGAGGCTGGTCTTTGCTAATTCATTGTTGGGATAGGACTAAAAACGTACATGTTTATTGCCTATTGGGTTCAAGTACCCATAAAAACGTTCAATGTTACCCAACTATGACAAAGTTTCGGCTTTAGAGTCGGAAGGTTGGGGGTTTAAGGCTTTGGTGCTTGCAGGCTGAAAGTTTGGGGGGGGGTGTAAATGAGTTTTGACCAGACTGCTCCATGTCTGTACTTACCCAAACTGTCTGCAAGGAGACGGGCACACGACTTAAGTGTAGACTCGTTTGGAGACTTCGGACATTCTTGCAAAACGAGGACAAGATGAAACAAAACGATCTGACGAACATCCTCACACCTCACACCTCGGGGCGACAGCATCAACCCACGACAGTCTAGAAGCATGTGCGACCATAGTAGTATCCGTATTGCTGTAGTAGTAGTCTTAAGGTGAGTATTTATCTACTGGAACTGAATAGCAATACTCTATGTAACCCTGCCGACAAAGAGAGCACCGGAATGACCCAGGGCACGACGCCCCTTGGCCACTATGTAGAAGCCCTTCAGCTCCTGGATCGTTCCTACAGCCCAAATTGGCTTGCTTGATCATCGTGCTGCACACTGGTGCCTCAGCCGCACCAGGGTGGTTGGATTTGCTCGGGACAATTTATAAGCTACATATTCCTTTTATGATACCCTGAACTGACTTCTTGATTCCTGAGCAAGGACCCCGTCCACGGCCTGGTACTCCTGCTCCTTCTCAAACTTCGTGTGCATCAGCTGCTCTATGCAGTTCTGATCCTGCGATTGTAGACCAGCTTTGGGAAAAGTAGGTCACGGAGGATAAATGCACTCTTACTTGGAGTTGTGAGGTTAAGGGCTTTGGGGTTTTGGGTCCAGGGCGCGTGTCTTGATCTCGGCACACGGGGGGATATTGCCTCCATTTCCATGTGTACAACAACTCGCTGGTCTTGTTCGTGGTGACTGCCTTTTCCGAGACCCGTCGTTGCGACTGCTGTCAGAAGACCCGATGCGCTTCGTATCCGTACTACAGTTAGCCACGCTCTGGACGCCTTTTACTAAGCATTCTTAGATGCCATCGCAATCGCAGCAAGTGCTCCTGGGCCTCAGAATTGTTTAGGGGGTCTGAAATTTTGGGCACAGGATTCTCTTGTAGTCTAACAAAACCTTCATAAGAACATACCCCAGGCCACATTCGAAGTTTCAGACCGCTACACACACCCTGAAGCCGAGCCCTTCTAGACTCCTTCAACTAGTCAAACGTTGTTATAGAAAGTATAGAAAGGTACAGAGCCCTATGAGGCACGGTTTCGGGTTTAGGGTTCAGGGTTCGGGCCGGGGCTTCTCCTCCTCATCCTCGTCGGAGGTATTGAGAATTGCCATTCGCTCTGGCGCCCTCTTGGATGAGCTCTCCCCCTTCGTCGGGTGGGACGCTGCCGCCTTGCCAATGACCCGCTTTGGGACGAAAGCCCCGGACTTGCCACTCTGTAGTGCGTACAGGGTCGAAGACAGCAACGAGTGCAGCTCCCGTATGCTGATCTTGAGACCCTCCACCGCAGCCTTGAGACCCTGGTCAGTGACTTGTCCGGGCTTTGGGATGTCACCCCGTGAGGATACCCTGACTTATCGTGTGCTTGGCTAGGAGGGCCTCGTGTATTGGGCGCAGCGTCGCCTCAAAATGAGACTTTATCTCCTGGGTTTAAGGTTTAGGGTTTAAGGTTTACTTACCTTTGGTTTGTAGGGAATGGAGAAATGGGGTACAATTATAACTACTATTACTACCATTCTTCCATTCCCTACTAACCAAAGGTAAGTTTAGGGGCAGAGCTTGAGCCCTCGCCCCCAACTTGGAATCGGCGGATCTCTGATGCCCTGCTTTGTGAGATCCAAGAAGGATAAGCATTTAGAGTTTGGGGATTTCGGGGATCGGGGCTTTGGCGCTTCAGGGATTTAGAGGTTTAGGGGTTGAGAGGTTTAGGGGTTAAAGGGAACTCCAGAAAGTTGGAATATGGATTAATGATAGGAACCCCTATCATTTCCCTTAAAGGGATTAGGATAACCATATTCCAACTTTCTGGCTTCTACTTTAGGGGTTAAGGTTGTAAGGTCCCTGAGGCACCCGAGCCCTCCTAACCACAAAGGAAGCACGTTAGAGGGTCCAGGTACTCCGAGGACTCTCCTGCGACTTAGGCGTAGTAGGATCTATTTGGAGGTTCA
The DNA here is from genome assembly GCA_905221615.1 of Symbiodinium sp. CCMP2592. NCBI lineage: Eukaryota > Dinophyceae > Suessiales > Symbiodiniaceae > Symbiodinium > Symbiodinium sp. CCMP2592. The sequence goes on from CAJNDT010001018.1 coordinate 45,471, forward strand.
TGGGTAGTTATAAGGGTTCCTTTAAGGCTCCCTTTAAAGGGATCTATAGGGAATTTCAGAGGGTAGTTATAAGTAGGCTTATAAGCCCCCTCATAAGGGTTATAAGTATAGTTGCCTTACTCGTAGTTAATCCCAGTTATAAGTACCCATGAACCTTCAAGTAGGGTTCAGGACTAAGCAGCTGAGGCTTGGGCAAAACACACTACTGTTAGACTGTGGGGTCTTCCTTTTTCCTGCCTTTTGCGCTTCAAGACCATCGTACGGTCTAGCAAGTGTGGAGGTACCTACATAGACTCTCAGGATCCCCCCAGTACCCGGAAAGAAGAGGAGCATGCTAAATTTCAAGGCTTCAGACAACCCGAAAAGACCTGATCTTGCAGAACTAGGAATCGCAAACTGCTTGATCTTTCGTGAGGCCTTAGAATGTGCCCTGCCGCTCCTCCTGCGACTCCAGCGTCGTCTTCTCGAGTTTGATCTTCTCCTGCCTCATTGTGACCAAGGGCGAAGGTGATCCCAAATTTGCTCTAACGATGCAGACCATTCACAAGGGAGGACTAAAATACCACGAAGTATTCTTACTGAAATGCTTACGAGACAAGACATACCGAGGAAGCACAAGCAAAAGTTAGGATAGTGATATCCCATATAAAGCCCCTTATAATGAAGGCCAATAAGGTAGGGATATCCCTCTAAAATGCTTATGCTTATGTGCTGTTCGGGGTCCCTAGTCTAGGGTTTAGGGCTTAGGGCGAGGCGTTGGGCTCAGCGGGGTCGAAGGGCTCAGTGACTTCGAAGCTAAACCCGACTCGTCCCAATCCACCACCCCGAAGATGGAACCTTTCGGGCCAGAACCGTTGAAGCTTCCCCCCCCCACCGATGCAAGATATCAAGTAACAACATCAAGTAAACCAGAAGCCACGAGCGCTAGTATGCCCGGGATTAACGTATATCGGGATGTCTTATACTACCAATATTCTGGGACCGCAGCAAGGGCATATCGACACCGATTTTGCAGACCTCGATCTTATGACCCGTCGTCTGAACCGGAAGCTCCAGTACTTCAAAGGGGAAAAGGAGGGACCCTTAATGGGGACCCCTGGGACCCTACAAAGGGCTAAATACTGGGTATATAATGGCTATACTAAGGGTATATACCTAGGGGTCCTTATTAAGAGTCCCTCCTTTTGCCTTTGGAGTACTGGTTGTGTCTCCACTGGCTCTATGAGCAAGCCTTTGTGCCCCACTGGAGGCTGGGGAAACTTCAGACCAAAACTGCGGATCACGAAACTAATGCCCAGAAATAAAGAAGGACACCGAATTACATGATTAAGTTTTAGCGAGAACCCTAAACCCGAAATCCCAAACTCTAGAAAATGAAACCCCAAACCCTAAACTGAGCCCTAAACTCGAAATCCCAAGTGCAGGCAAAGCACATCAGCCGCTGGTTCAGCTGCTTGGCCCTTGTCACGAAACTCTGCTCGTTCTCGAACCTTGGAACATCGGTTTGGGGTTGATTCGGGACATCGGTTTGGGGTTGATTCTGTGAACCTAGAGACTCCAATATCCCTTAAAGAAGGAGTATTTCTTGACTCATACTAGGGATCCTACTGTAATGCAAGGTATATTCCTTAATCACGGGATGTTGGAGTCTCCGGGAAAGGGTTTAAAGGGTTCAAGGCTTAGGGTTCAGGGTTTAGGGTGTAAGGTTTCGGGTTTGAGGTTTCGAAGGTTATGGTCTACAGGGCTTAAAGCGTAAGCTGTAATTTATTTCTTCAACGCTTCTTTGAAGGGTTCCGTTAAGGGTTCCATTGGGATACCATTCGGGGTTCAAGGGAGAGGTTGGGGGGTTCAGGGTTAAATCCTAAACCCTTAAACCCTCAACCCTGAACCCCTAAAGCCTAAATCCTAAACCCTAAACCCCTATATAAACCCTTAACCCTAAACAAAAACCTAAATTTAGGATAGCAGGGCTGGTCGTAGCCTTTCGCGATTGCAAAAGCCTCCGAGACCCCTCACAGACACTCCAAAACTCGAAAACCCCTTGACTACGGTTGATGATAGAAATCCTGCATGACCCATAATATGGAATATACCATAGTTCCCATAGTTTAGTATCATTAAGGTGATGCAGGATTTATATCACCAACCGTAGGGAAGATACTTGAAACTACAATAAGGGTCTTTCTGCAGTCTGAGGTGTAGTTCAGAGTTACTCCAGGGGTCTCGGAGTGAAAAGAATACACCGGTCTCTAGCATTTTAAGCTTGATCCTCGAAGGATTCTTGAAGGACTCTTTTCAAAAATCACTCTAAGCGGGCTTGAAACTTGAAAGCTCTTTTCAAAGGCCCATTACGGGTTCCACATGTACAAGGAATCTAGAATTTATGGGGGCCTCAGACAGTGACGACTATCAGCGGACATTAGTACTCATTGTTCAAACCTCCGTGGTATCAGCAAACGATGGGAGGCCAAAAGGGGGGTTTAAGATTCTTGGGGTAGGGATTCCTTAATATGAGCCCTATTATGGGAACCCTAATCCCTACTAAACCCCCATAGGCTAAAACCCCTGTTGGCCTTTTATCAGCAAAGGCGAGAGGCGTCTGAAGAACCATTTCGTGGAGCTTCGCATATTTGCTCTTGTACCTCGGGGCTTCCCCACTGAAGACCAAAGCGGCCAACACCCTGAACCCTCAATACCTAAACCCTGAACCACGCAATTCCTGCGGTATTCGAACCCCGATCTCCACCCCAAACCTACACCCTGACCCTGCAACACCTGCATACTGGGCGGAGCTTAGGGTTCAGCGGCTACGGATGTTCAGGGTTTTGGTTGCAAAAGTTGGGGTCTGAATTGATGTGGATCATGGAGTTTGAGAAGCACCACAGGCGTGTGGGTAGTTATCAAAACTACGGTCCCTTTTTGGGTCCCTATTATAGTACGGCACCTATTATTTGGGGTACCCAAGGCGGGACCCTAATTTTTGACAACCACCCATGTGTTAGACTGCATTTTGGCCCTCTGACTTTCCTCTCGGCTTGCTTTGGTGCGTGCGAACCGCCTCGATGCTCTCCCACCACTTCGACGCAGCTTCTTTTCCACATGGGTGGTTGTCAAAATTATGGTCCCTTTTTGGGCTCTACTTGGGAGTTTCCGAGAATTAGGGGTACCTTTTTGGGTCCCGATTATAATACGGCACCTAATACTTAGGCTACCCAAAAAGGGGACCATCATTTTGACAGCCACCCGCATGAGCTTGCCGCGAGCGATGTTCTCGGTATGTGTCTCCGCCTCCGTGGCTTCCATGTACGCGGACAGGCACCACTGAACCTTCTTATGGCCCAGCTTGCACGCCTCCTCTGCGGCGGAGAGATAGTTCAACATCATCTTTCGAAGCCTTGACAGACTTCAGCCATGCTTGCTTGCTTTGCGTCGCAGCTTCTTTGCTGATCACGTCAAGACCCTTCTTCTTACCTTTGGTTAGTAGGGAATGGAAGAATGGTAGCAATAGTAATTATGATTGTACCCCATTCCCCCATTCCCTACTAACCAAAGGTAAGTCTTGCAATCGCAGAAACTGACTTGGTTGATCTGATACATGCTCAGATCCAATGTGCTGCCACAGCGGCGGCACACGTTCTTCCCTTTCTCAACCCTGTGGTTGTGCCGCTTCTCGTCGATGACAACCCCGATCGTAACCATGTCTCCAAGTTCTCAAAGAAGCCTCTCAGCGCTTCTTCTCATTACTTGTTGTTCTTTCGCACACTCCGTTCTTGTGAGCATCATGATTCATGCTTCTGTTCTGCCAACCCTAAACCTAAACCTCAAACCCTGAGACAGAACCCCAAGGACCGTAAACTTCCCCACAGCCCTACAGGAACGTGATGTAACTTTATCCCTAAACCAGGGTCGCTTTGTCGGTCCCAACATCGTACGGCACCCTTGTAAACAAGGACCCAAAAGGAACCCTAGTATTAGAGAACGATCTATGTCGGTGTGTCCATCGCCAGACCTTGGGGTCTTACTGCTAACCTTTTACATCCTGAACCTTTCAACTGTAAACCCGAGTCGCCCTAATCCCCAAACATTAGAGTCGGCAGAGCTGCAGCATAGAAAGTTCATGATCATGCCCTTCTCTTACCTTTGGTTAGTAGGGACTGGAGCAATGGGGTGCAATTATAACTACTATTGCGACCATTCTTCCATTCCCTACTAACCAAAGGTAAGTTCTGGGAGTCTGGAAGCTGGTTCGAGGCCCTAGTTCAGAATAACACCCACCACAACCCTGTGCCGGAACAACCTAAAGGATCATGGGACTTAGTAACTTTATAGGGTTCCTTAAAGGGCTCCTTTAAAGGGATCTATAGGGGTTCTATAAGAGGGGCTTTAGGGTCTACTTCAACCCTGTGAAGACCCCTACGAATTTACTAACACCCCAGAACCCATCCGCAGTCCAGGCACAAGTCCGTTTCAGCCTGCTTGCAGGTTCGGCGGTCGAGGGTTTAGGGGTAGACCTCGGATCCTTTAGACCGTAAACCCTAAACCCTAAACCCTAAACCCCTAAACCCTAAACCCTAAACCCTACCGTAAACCCCAAAAGCCCTCCCCGAATTAATAATCCGCTAACTCTAAGACCGAGTGCTTAGAACAGTTTTAGGGTTGGAGGTTTTGAAGGCTTTGCGGGCTGAGCTGAAAGTTCTGCCAGAGAAGGAGCTTCAGCTCAAGTTGAGTTAGGGGATTCGGGCTTAGGCTATATAGAACTTAGGGTTTAGGGTTAGGCTATAGGGTTTAGTGGTTAGATTTTAGGCTAAAAAGGGGGCCTAGATAACTCGAGCAAAGTTATGGGGGACAGCGTAGCATCCGAATCCCGCCTCGCTCCGTTGCTTCTAGGTGCTGAGACATGTACGATACCCTTACCAAGAGGGTCCATATAGACTTCTATTATGGAATTGGGCTCCCAAAACCATAGTGGGGATGGCCTTATGGGATCTAATTCCATAGTTGCATATCTCTATATATATATATATGGATATGGACCCTCAGGGTCATATTCTATATGTAGTAGAGTGATTGCTACGACTACGACGTCGACTGCCACTCCTACTACTGCTACTACTACCACCATCACCACCACCACTAGTACTACAGAACTACTGGTATCCACATGCTGAGACACAAAACATACAAATCTCCGAAGGAGGCCATATGCGCTCACCAAAATCCCCAATAACACCCACTCATACGAAGGTGTGAATGCAAACCCCTCGTAGTAATTGAAGGGCTCGGAAAGAAAAATTGACTTGGGTAGTTCTCTAGATGAGGGTCGTTTGAGGGTTTAAGGTTTAGGGGTTTAGGGTTTTAATGCATGCTGTGGGAGCATGCTTTAGAAAATATGCACGGCATGCTTCTACATGTTTGTCAATGTTTGGCACGTCTTTTAAATGGGGAAATACAGTAAAATGTGCGAAGAGAGCATGCCCCCATGCTAAAATAAGCTTTCCCCTATCCTTTTCGGAGCAATTGAAAAGCTCCCCATTTGTCGCCCATGTTGTGCATAACATGAGACCCCCCTCAATGAGAGCGCTTGTCCGACACTAATTTGTTTAAGGCATTCCACGCTGTCCGATCTGCACAACTCTAAACCCTAAATCCTAAACGCTAAACTCTAAACCCTAACCCTATACCCTCACTCGTAAACCCTTCAAACCAACTTGCCAAAATCAGGGTTGTCTTGGTCGTCGCTACATGCATCTTTCATCGCCTCTTCCACCATGCCACATGCCTTGCCCATGAGAATTTCAAAGTTGTCTCTCCTTCCAACGAGTCGATTGACCTTGGGTGTATTCTTCAAACCCCTACCTCTTTACTGAACTTCCCCATGGCCTTGACTTTATTAGCTTTGTTGGTGCGGTCGTGCTTGATATAGTTGCGAGACTCCTTCAACTCCTCCTCATCTGATATTGAAGGCAAGCCGTCCTGTTTGACCTTCTCGCCTAGGAAGGGCACAACAACCTCGTGGAACAAATCCATTTTCAAGAATGTCTCCTCCCACTGGTCCATTGCCTTCTTTCAATTTTTCGGACACAGTCGGAAGACGCCGTGTCTCGTGGCACCAGGCGACGAGGTAACAGACCTTCTCCTTCAATCAAAACTTCTTCTTCATCTTGGGAATCCCTAAACCCTAATCCCTAAACCCTAATCCCCAAACCCTAAACCCTAATCCCTAAATCCTGAAGCCTAAACCCTAAACCCTGAACCCTAAACCCTAAACTCCAAACCCTAAACCCTAAACCGGGAAGCTCCGAGATGCACGCATTCTTGGTTGTATCCATATCCTCCCTTACACCCAAAATCGAGGAACCTCCGGAGCATTCCGTTTATCAAAGGGGAAAAGGAGGGACCCTTAATGGGGACCCCTATATACCCTAAAATGGGCTACATAATGGGTATATAATAGCTATATTCAGGGTATATACCTAGGGGTCCTCATTAAGGGTCCCTCCTTTTACCCTTGGAGTTTAGTATCCAGTGAGCAACGAACTGCCCTAGGTTGCGGTACCATCTTGGGGACCTAAAAGCAGACCCTAATTTAGAGAACTACCCATTCCTTCTCCTCAGAGACTCATGGCATCAGGGCTAATCTGTATGGGACGCGGATTCTTGCGGGTTCGAAGCGCCTTTTATAAGTGTACGTGGTGTGCTGCGCTTCTTGCGGTTGGTATGGGCTTACTATAAGCGTCCGTATACCTGAAAGGGGTGCTTATAGATTTTGGCTGAAAATCTATATCATGCAAGCACATGGACGCTTTCCCGAAACTCTGAATTTCTAAAGGATCTCTCAGTAAACCCGTCAACCCCCCAGACCCCGAACCTTGCAGCCTTAATCAACAACCTTGTTAGAAGGGTTCCTTTAAGGGCCCCTTGAAAGGAATCTACAGGGATTCTATAAGGGCAACTATAGGGTGTAGGGCCAACTAGGAGGTTCATAAGGGTCCATGTACCCGAATAGTATATACTTTGGCCCCAATGTACCTAAATAGGGACGCCAAGGTGTATACTGTTTGGGCACATGGACCCTTAGGGTACTTGAAGGTTCGTGGGTAGGTATAAGTCGATTTAATACGTCCCCTAATATGGGCTTCAATTATATAGTTATCTTACTTAGAACCCCACGTAGAACTACCCATGAACCTGCAGGTAACCACACAAATGCCCTCACTTTCGCTTTGAGCCGCCTTGCTGATGGAGCCATTCCTCCCGGATGCACACAGCTTATGACTGGGCTGTAGTCCTATGTTCTAGGGCTTTGGCTTCGTGGTGAACTGGAGGAGGGGGGAAATCGCAGGAAGAGTTGAACAACGACTGTCGCAAGCTTCGCTGTGCACGACGAATTTTCGGCGTGAGCATGGCGAAAAGCCCCGCGGAGTTACCTTGGTAGCATCGATAGTCTACATGTGTGCTCACATGCATATACGTACTTGCAGCGCATGCATGCGTGCATGCATACATGAAAGCCGAAGTGTCTAGACCCTGAACATGTTGTTGCTCATGTCTAAAACTGATATTTCTTCTGTCATGGAAGCTCTCAAAGAGAGCACTTAAACTATAAACAGCACGGCAAATGACAAAACGCTTGCAACACCCCATACCATACCCTAACCCGAAACCCTAAAACCTCCCTAAACCCTAAACCTTGAACCCTAAACCCTAAGCCTCAAAACACTAAACCCTGAACCCTAAACCGCGGCTCTCCATGCAACCCTCTAGGCGTCCTGTACAGCTCGTCCAGGATGTTGTATGCGGCGCTCTTCTCGAGGTCCTCCGAAGTCCGGGAATATATCATACCTTATAACCGACCCAAACTTACCCTTTCTAGGGTCCCTATATATTCCACAGTGGGCTGGGCTCTGGTATATCATAAACCCCAAATGAAGCCCTAAACCCTCAAGCCCGAAATCCAAAACCTCTCAAGGCTTACAGGCCAATAGAGGTAGGGCTTCAGGGCTTTAGGGTCATAAACCCCTACATAGGGTGTTCGGAGGTTGAGGTTCTTGGCGGAGGGATGTTCTAAAGTACCCATGATGCCTAGGTAATTGGGCTTAGGTTAACGGCTATTCGAGGTAGTATGTCCGGGTATGTAGCGTTTAGGGCTTTGGGCTTACGGCGCGATCTGTCGATTTAGGAGTTCTCCGGGTGATGCCTTCGGTCCTTCCTGTAGGAAGTGAACGAAGACTGTACTTTTTGGTGACCCCCCCTACACACCAAACCATGGCCACCAACGGGAAACGTAAACAAACCGTCAGTAAGCCCTAAACCCGAGATACCCCCTAAACCCTCAACCAGTCCCTAAACCCTAAACCATAGCAGGAGCCGTATAGGAGGCCGCAAAGCTGGGCCCGCCGGCAAGGTCCAGAGTTCAGCGTTTAGGGTTTCGGGTTTTAGCACAGATATAAGGGTTTTCTCGCACTGTCTCTTCCGTTCGTCTTCATGCCCATTAGCCTGTGCGGGATTTCTGTCCAACATTGTTATTCCATGGCCATGTTCCTGCTTCGAAGCTTGAGAGAAAAAGTTTTGTCCCAGGGAAGACAGGCTTCTGAAACCAACCTAAAGTCCCAAAGCCCTAATGCCAAATCCCCTAAACCCCAAAGCCCTGGACCCTAAACCCTACACCCTAAACCCCAAACCCTAAATCCCTAAACCCTAAACCCTAAAGACCCCTAAACCCCAAAGCCCTGGACCTCATAACCTCTGCGGCCTCAAAACCCGAAGGCCCATCTGCCCTGGCAGCATCCCCCAGGACAGGACCCCTAAACCCTAAACCCCTAAACCCCTTGACCCCTAAACCCTAAACCCTACACCCTAAACCCCTAAACCTTAAACCCTAAAGACCCCTAAACCCCTAAACCCCTGAACCCTACACCCAGGAAGGGGTGCCTTGATCTCCTCGTTCAGCTCCGCCATGATGTTTAAGCGGGGTGAGACGTCCTACTCAGTGCAAGTCTCGCAGGAGAAGTTGGGGCTTTGGGGGTTTGGGAGTTTACCTGTCGCCCGGAAGACCCTACGTATTTTTTTGCATGGTTCCTTATGATGAAACCCCGATATAACCCCTGACGTGGATATCGATCTTTAGGGTTGGAAAGAAGGCTTATAGGGTTTAGGGGTATGGGGTCGGGGCCGCGGGAGTTCAGGTTTGAGTCGGCTCAGCCTAGTCAGGCTGCCGAAACTCTAACTAAACTAAATCTTCAAACCCTCAGCAACTATCTTCCCTCAAATCTAGAGCCGCATACCTCGAAGATCAGCTCGACTCTCTCTATCCATGGAAACCTCCCCTGCCTCCTACAAAGAAGGCTGAAGAGGAGCCGAGTGCGCGACGGGGCGACAAAGCTTGAGGAGAGCAGATGGGGACGTTCAGACGTTTTTGAGCTTTGCAGGGGCTACCCAAGCCCACAGGCGTGGTAGCTTGTTCTACTACCCTAACCGTACAATCCCAAAGCCCTAAACCCTAAATTGGACCAACCCTAGACCAAGCGTTAAACCCTGAACCCTCAAAACCGCCAACCCGGCCCACGATCGACATAAGTAGGCCAGAGCGACCTTTATAAGCGTCCTATATACTACGTAAGACATGTGGGACGTTTATATCCCGCCGGTAAACCCCCAATCCTAAACTCAAAACCGTTGAACCAGAAGATCTACACAACAACGCTACCTATGACACCTGGACAGCACCCACCAAGCAGATCCCTGGACCCCAGACCCCTGTAAGCCGCAACCAAGGCCATGAACTCTAAATCCTAACCGACTACATCCCAAACCTCAAGCCCTAAACTCTGAATTCGGCGCCCTAAACTTACACAACCCTAAACCCCTAAAGCCTGAAAACAAGACTTACACTCTACAATCGCGCTGAACCTCAAGCAAACAAGTCCGAGGTCGGACTGCCGGATTGGAATAAGGCCTGCTGGCGCGGATCCCGGGGCTCCTGTGCCACAGAACCGTGACGTCACAGTTGAGGATTAGGGTTCAGGGGTGTAGGGTTGGGGTTTTAAGGCTTTTTTGTTTTTAGCGCCTTTTTCCTCTCGGTTCGAAAGGTTTAGGGTGTCGGGTTTAGGGGGTTTCTTCAAGCAGCAGACGATCCGGGCGAGACGCCTGGATCCGTGGCCAGAAGATCTATATAGACTGCGCAAATTACGAACCTACGAGCCAGCCTGGGTTGGCACGGCCACGGGACCGACCAAGCACATGTCGGCTATCGGACATTCCTTAGGGCTCCTCTATACTGAACTTAGAACCCTAGCAAAAATTATAATTTTAGCTGTTTCTTAGGGGTTATAATAACCAAAGATTAAAATTATTTCTAAGTACCCCTGAGTCCTCAGCTGGGCCAAGAAACATTGCAATTGGCACTCGAGTAGTTCCCAAGCACCTAACAACAGATGGACCGGTGATTGCCCTGCCAGTCTGAGGCGTTTTGGGAATTTCCGAAAATAGGGGACCCTTATATAGCACCCTCAATAGTAGGATCCTTATTATAAGGACCCAAAATAAGGTACCCTAATTTGGGGAAACTCCCGAATGGCACTAAAGACAAAATGGGAGTTATGTCGGTTGCCAAAGATTGGAGCTTCGTTTTACCTGGATTCCCAACTCCCAGCGCCTTTCTCGGTTTATAGGCCCATGTCCCTGCTTTGTGCTTGTCTCTGTTTTCATAAGCCGTCGATAGCTTATTGGGGGCTTCGTCGTTCCAAAGTTGAAAGTTGATTTCCAGGCTCACACCAGCAGTGCCACAATCCGACAGCAAATGATACCAGAACGTTGAACACGATGAGTGGGACTAGTTTAATGGGTTCCGTTGTGATGGTTTAGGACTTGGGGATTCGGTTGTAGGCTTCAGTGCAGGAGCAAAGTATAAAGATCCCGTCAGGTGTAAGGGCCGCGTCCTTGCATCTGCCTGGCATTGTCGGCGTGGTGGTGAAAGCCGCACACGCCGGTTTCTGGCACACCGTGCCTGGCCAAAGAGATCTGAAACCGACACCCTAAACCCCTAGGCTGGAGACCCCACCCCTGGAACCCCAGCAGACGTAAACGCTGAAAGGTTTAGGGCTTATAGCGCTTAGGGCCTGGATCAGAAATTCGACTTTCAGACTACAGTAGAAGCCAGAAAGTTGGAATATCATTATCATAGTCCCTTTAAGGTAAAATATAGGGGATCCTGCCATTATTCCATATTCCAACTTTCTGGAGTTCCCTTTATTTCAGGCTTCAAAAGTCCTCGCATTGCCGACTCGCCCTTTGTCTAGGCAGACAGGACCTATGGCTCCAGGATGCATGGCTTTGCTTATTCTTTTGCGACAACGCATGAGGTGCATTGGGGTCTACCGTTGTAAAATCAGAGTTCCCAGAATCATCAAAATGTGCACTGGTGACGGAGACTTGCTCTAGACCCAACTTGGAGCCGTACATGTAGCTCCGAGTTGGGGTATGTTGAGTACTGTATCTAACTAAGGGCCTTAGCATTGTCAAGAGAAGGTAGCTAAGTAGCCATTACAAGTCCAGGTCAGGCGGGACCTCTAAAGCCTAATTATGGGCTTTGTAACCTGAAATTCTGCAGGCCCCGAAACACAGTTGGGTTTGGCAAGAAACAAGTCACAGACTCCTATTCCTTATTGCCTTATCCATTTTGTGTTAGTCCTCATCGTATTGCGAGCTCCGAGCTAGGTTTATCCATGTTGTTGCATCGAGTGATTGCCGCCGTGAAAGACAAAGCTTCTCGGAGTCTAACTATGGGACTCGAACCTGGGTACCCCTTAGCGGGACAAGAGATTCTGGTAGTAAACAGTCCCAGTAGCAGGGCTAGGGGGAAGTGGATTGTTCCAGCAATCAGCGGGGAAGGAGCTTCAGGAAGGCCTCGTCCATTCGATCCCGACGCTCCCTTTCGTGTAGTACTGGCTTTGTACAAAGATAATCAAGTGTTCAGCGAGCATAGTTCTTCATATCAAACCTTATCGTTTCCAGTTATCGTTTATAACTCACTACCGCGAACCGATTTGGGGTCCGGATATACTCGCAAGTTGGACGCACAAATCTCGTCCGCCAACGACCCAAAGACAATGACTCAATACTGATGCTGAAGGTGTCTTGAAGACTTCGTGCTTGTGGTGGGTCTGCTACTTTCACTTGGGGGTCTTCGTGTTCCTTTATGTTACATGCCATTCTGAGAAATGTTCACACAGAAACCTTATCGTTAAAATCTATGACTGCTCTTAAATCTTTACAGCCGGGTTTTTGCCCTAAACACACCTGAAGCGTTGAAGGTTAACAGTTCAATTAAAGCTGAGGGTCTGGGATGCATGCATTTCGAAAAACACAGGACTCAAGTATCGACGAACAAATCGGATTCTTGCTACTGCTACAAGGCACTCAGAATAATGGACCCCATCAATGTCCTTATAACTCATGCCGGGCCTGTAAACCCCCGTAAAGAAGCCCAGTAGAACCCTCCCAACACCCGGACAAACCATGAGAAAGTAGGATGTCGAGCGTTTTAATTTTCTCTCGGGGGGGGGGGCGCTGGGCTACGACCGGTCGCAGCCGCGCAGGACGATTCGTCGGGAGCCCATGCACTTCCGTAGGTGCTACCACCACGGTTTAGGGTTTATGGTATAGGGTAGGGTGGTATAGTCACAAATGCCTTGAGGCCTCGATAAACGATAGCTACAACGCTAGGGGTTTACAGCTATAGGCCTACACCCTAAACCCCTAAACACAAGCCTAAACCGCTGAACCCTAAACCCCAACCCCACTTTAACTAAAATGGCAAGTGCCCGAGGATCCTTTTATAAGCATTAAGGCTCCTCAACTGAGCCCGAAACCCTTGAAACCCTTCCCTAAACCCTGAACCCCTGAACCCCTGAACCCTGAGCCGCCGTAGCCTGGAGCCCTTGGCACCCTGCTGCAACCAACCAAGCCGGCTGAATGTAGCAGAGTTGTAGCTACACCCTGATTATTGAGCCTTATAAGGATTTTAAACATATCTAAGATAGGGGCCTTAATATTCTTGATCGGGCTTGGGGGTATCTTGCATCTACTCTATTTAACAAGTCGTAAGGAACCCCGAAAGGTAATATGAAGGCTCTGATCATACTAGTATCAGGGTTGCCCATTCGGAAGGCCATCGGGCGCTGAAGGATTGTTAGGGAGGCGCCTTTGGCCGCCTTTCTTGCTGTCTCAAGCAGCATTGTATGGAAAAGAGCCAGGCCCGGTTAGGGTTTAGGAGTTAGGGTCTAGGGCTTTGGGTTTGGGTTTAGGCCGCTTGTGGGTCAACAAGAGCCTTGGGGATTTAGGTTCATTTAGGGTGTTAGGTTAGGGGCTTAGGCAACTACCGGTGCCTCCACATTTAAGTTGGGCTATAAGGCAACTATACTTATGGCCGTACTAGGGGACTTATAATCCCGCTTATAGCTAACCATGAACCTCCAAGTACGGGCTTGGGGATTCAAGGCTTCAGGCTTTGCCGATTCTGTAGGTCAGGGTGTAATGAGGGTTTAACAAGAGGGTCCAGATATACTACTATTATGGAATCCGGCTCCTCAAACCATAATGGGGATGGTCTTATGGGATCTAAGTCCATGAATTGTAGTATATGTACCCTCAGGGAAATTTAGGGACCATGTGACGAGCTTCAATCGAGTGGGCCTGAATTCGAGTGAGTCTCGCAAACACTGCGCTATATAGTGATGGCGCCGTCCGTCAGTCAGTCAAAGCTCTCTGAATTTGACAACATATATACCCTAAACCCTAAACCCTGCACCCTAAACCCTAAACCCTGCACCCTAAACCCTAAGCCCTGCACCCTAAACCCTAAACCCTAAACCCTGCACCCTAAACCCTAAACCCTGCACCCCAAACCCTAAACCCTGAACCCTAAACCCTGCACCCTAAACCCTGCACCCTAAACCCTGCACCCTAAACCCTAAACCCTGCACCCTAAACCCTGAACCCTGCACCCTAAACCCTGAACCCTGCACCCTAAACCCTAAACCCTGCACCCTAAACCCTGAACCCTAAACCCTGCACCCTAAACCCTAAACTCAAGGCATAGGCCGCCCACCTACTGTGGGTGGGCGGCGCTTAAGCCCCTCGACTTCGATGGCGCAGAGCGACCCAAGACGGCTGCCCGCCTCTCCACAGCCATGGGGACGGCAGCGCCCGCGGCTTGCCCGGTACCGGAACACGTTCTCCTCGGGACCAGTACTGGTCCCTTAATAAAGTCATTACCCTAAACCCTGTGGTCGATGCCCTTTTGCCTCCTCGAAAATGCCCCCAGAAAGGGACCCCCCCCGGGGGGCCTGGGGCCTCCAGCGAGCAGAGTTCAAGGACCTAGGGCCTCCAGAGCCGGTCCTAGGGGGCTCTGGGCAAAAAATTGCTAAAATTTGGCTTGGGGCTTTGTTTTCCCCCTGACCCCTGGCCCCCCTGGCCGCCCCTGGCCTGCCCCTCCCCCTGCCGCCCTGCCCTGCCCTGCCCTGGCTGCCCTACCGCCTGCCCTGCTGTCTGCCCTGCCCTGCCCTGCTGTGCTGCTGCCCTGCCCTACCCTACCCTACCCTGCCGCCCTGCCCTGCCCTGCCCTGCCCTGCCCTGCCCTGCCCTGCCCTGCCCTGCCCTGCCCTGCCCTGCCCTGCCCTGCCCTGCCCTGCCCTGCCCTGCCCTGCCCTGCCTCAGAAGTTTGATGGTCAGAAGAGGGAAGATTGAGGCCAAGAGGGACCTAACTGAGTTTAGGTCTAAACCCTAAAAGGAATTGGTTTGGGTGGCTTGGCCGCCTCATACGGTGTGGGGTGGGATAGGAAGAAAGGAAAAGCCTTCCATGATCAGGCTTTCGCAGCTACTCGCAGTAGTACAACGCACTTGACACGACCTTGTCGCAAATTACTTTCGCCTACGCGCTACTCTACGGCAAACCCTGAACCCTAAACCCTGCACCCTAAACCCTGAACCCTGAACCCTAAACCCTGAACCCTAAACCCTTAACCCTGAACCCTAAACCCTGCACCCTAAACCCTGCACCCTAAACCCTGAACCCTAAACCCTGAACCCTGAATCATGAAAGCCAGGCCCCCGAGACCGAGGTTATACTGGTTTGGGGCTTCAGCGCTCTGCAAGGCGGAGCTGGGGCGACTCTTGTCCTGGGTTCTCTTGTTCATGGTTGGGGTAGGATGAAACATGTATTAGGGTTCGGGTTAGGGTTAGGGTTAGGATGAAACATGTACATGTTTATTCCTTATTGGGTTTAAGTAGCCATGAAAGTGCAAAAGGCCAACTATGACAAAGTTCCGGGTCGGGTGAACTACCTTGTTGCAATGGGGATTGGCCGAAGGATTAAGGTTGAGAGGTTTAGGGACATACCCCAAATCCTGCACCTTGATTTCACGGTAGTTGGGATTAGACCGGCTACCTTGGCATCAGACCCTCACGGACAAACATGCTTCATACCAGAACGAGAGCCAAAAAGGGTCAAGTGACTATACCTCGGTGAAGCTTTCAACAGCTGTATCCTTGTACCCTACAAAGGTAGGCCCGGCAGACCCACTCTACAAGTCGTGTTCGTAGGGATGATGGACGGCTGTGGGTGTAAAGTTTTGAGAGTAACCCTAAAGCCTAAAACCTAAACCCTAAACCCTAAAACTTAAACCAACAAAAACACCCTATACCGGCAGTTGAGGGTTTGGGCAGATCCTGAGATCCTCCGGACGGCCCCTTTTGGAAAATGAAGCCTCGCTTCGAGGGTCTAGGTCTCGTCCTTGCCAGGCCATGGGTCGTCGCTGCAGATTTCTGGGGCCCTACAACCGACGTGCTTAGGTTTAGGGTTTAGGGTTGAGGCATGTCATAACAGTCATAACATACTATCATGTGCTATAGTGGTGTACTATAGCATCCTATACTATACCATAGTAGTGTGCTATAGCATACTATAATATACTATAGTATACAATGGTATATTCTCCCAGCTTAGAGGCGCTAACTTGTTGACATCACCTTCCTCGACCCTTCGTCCCTTTGTAGTTGTTGCTTCTTCCATCGTCTTGACTCTCACGGCCCTGTGTCAAACCCCTGATCCAATACAGTGCAGTTAGAAGGCACTAGAAGACTTCACAAGTTTAGGGCTTGAGGTGTAGGATTTAGGGCGTTAGGGGTTTCGCATGTGGAAGGTAAACGACCATGATGCAGATGCGGGATCTCTTGTCTGCTGTTGGGGCGCCTGCTCCGTGGCTCATGCTCTTTGGCATCCAGGCTTGCTGTAGAAACCCCAAAAGCCCACCAGGCCAGACCTAGTTCTGGTGGGTTCTTAGGGTTCCTGACTGTAAATCTTTTCTGATATACCCCAAAGCACTACTCTGATTCTCAAAGCCCTGATGGGAAGCGTTCAACATCGCCGGACTTCCTGATTCCTCATTAAGTATTAGGAGACGCGGATGTCTCTTCGGATGTCGATGTGGGCCCTCTGAAACGACCAGACCCTCCGCTGCTGCCACAGCCGTCCCTTCGAACCTGCACGCATTGCTTCGAGCTTCCTTGCTGACCTGAAGCATTTACCATGTCGATGGCTGTGAAAACTGATTGGCATCATGTTCCTCATCCTGCAATTCAAGCCCCGTTGACGATTGTCTTTGTTTGTTTAACCCCTTGGGCTTGTATGCAAACCAAAACGAAACATATGACTCCTAAGGGTCCTAAGGAACACACAGCATCATCACACAATAATCATATCAAAATTCTGGTCTTCACAGCAACAGAACTTCGTCTCGAGCTGTACAAGCACGTGATCTCGACCTTCATCTCCGTTCTCCTCCAATAATCACTACGAAGGTCATAAACATCGTCGTGATGGCTATGACTTGTGGCATGACACCGGAGCCATCATCATTGACAGTGATTTCAATGCAGGTGCTATTGCTGTGACTTCTGGGACTAACGTGACTAGCATTGCTCTGTGTGTGTGTGTGCGCGTATTGGTACATGTTACATTCGCGATGCTGCTGTTGCTGCTGCTGCTGCTGCTGCTGCTGCCGCCGCTGCTGCTGCTGCTGTTGTGAACACTATGGCACCAGCCTTGTCAATATCAGAAGCGCGAAAAAGAGGAGGAGCAGCAGCAGGAGGAGGAGGAGGAGTAGTGGTAGCCAGTAGTAGTTGTAGCAGTAGTTGTTGTAGAGTCTAGCCATGTTCCTGGTCAGGTCAGGATCGCCCCAAGGAGCTGTTCCTAAAGGCCGCAAGACAACATGAGCAGAATCTCGCATTTTGTGACCCTCCTGGCCCAACCGAAACTAAAACCCTGAAACCCTGAGCCCTAATTCAACCCCAAATCCTAGCTTCCAAACAGGATCCTTCTGCTCACGCCGTCTTGTTGCGGCCCCAGCTCAGGACGCACAGGGCTGATATAGGGGCCCTAGCATTTAGAAAGGGCCTTGGGGCCCCTTATAGTAACCCTGCTATAAATCCCGTATAGTATCCCCTTTAAGGAACCCTTTAAAGGAACCCTATGGTAATCATTTAGGCCCCTAATATAATCCCAAATCCCTTATAGAACCCTCATAACATCCCGTTTAAGGAACCCTCCCTTTAAAGGAACCCCTCAAATAGTAGTTCTCGGTAATTATTTAGGCCCCTATATACTACACCCCCCATAATAGCCCATATATAGTAACCCTAACAGGACCCTTAAGAACCCTTTAAAGAAATCCCTATTCTCATTTAGGCCCCTATACTACAAGGCTATTGCCGCCTGACCGCTCAGGCGACGACTCTACCCGCTTGGTCTCGCCACACCTCGACTTGGTTATGATAGAAGCTAGGATGTAGGGTTTAGGTTAGGGTTTAAGATTTAGGATCGTTTCAGGGGGTTTTGGGACTAAATTACTGGATTTAGGGAATTTTGGACTTAGGATCGTTTCGGGGGCTATATAGTAGAAGCCAGAAAGCTGGAACATGCATGGCTTTGGGAGGATTGGTGCTAGGATCCCTTGTACTTTGCCTTCAGGGCATGAGGATGGCGATGTTCCAACTTTCTGGCGTTTACTAGAACTACTAGAAGGGCCGTAAACTCAGACCTTCCAAAACCACGGCAATTAGGGAATATACCTTCACTTATTTTGGGATCCTATCATGACTTAAGGTATATTCCTTTAGTTAAAGGATTTTGGAAGGGATCGAAGAAATTATATAGCTTGACAAGGATTTGTGTAGGCGGCTTTCCTGTGTTTTTCATAAGTGTTTTAGCAAGGTCAAGCTGCATGATTTCTAAGGCTAATTCAGGATGTATAAAGGTGATGACAGAAGTGTTCTGGGGCTGAATATATGTAAGGGTATTAAAGATGTTTTAGTAGTTGTCTTATACTCTCTTCTTGAAGAGCCGGGTCGCACAAAACTCAACCTTTCTAAGATCGACCAACCATGCAAGGCCAAAAAGCTTAACGTTGTCCCGCTGGCTATCTAAGTATATCATGTTTTTCGGCCACACCATCGAATCGACGAGCTGTGCTGGCTTACGCTTAGTGCTTGAAGCGGTACTTTAAGGCTTAGGGCTTAGGGCTTCTATAAGGGCTCCCAAACCGGATCTACCAGGACTCTATAAGGAATCGGCTTCCTATAAGGGCATCTGCGATGATAGGTTTAAAGGGTTGCCCTTTTCTAGACCAGTAGTTATGCAAATTCTTCTGGTGTAGGTTTCCAGGGTTTCTAGGGTTTTAGGGCTTAGTTTAGGGCTCTCGGGGGTAGGATTAAGGTCTTGGGGCTTGGGTTATTGGGCAAGGGGGCTCTGGTTTAAGCTTTTGGTTTAAGGATCGTGGGTTTAAACACAGTAGCCGATGATTGGGTATTCGGGTTTGGGGTGTATATAACTTGTGGGTTTGGGGTTTAGGGGGGGTTTAGGACAGTAGCAATGTCGGTACCTGTTTTGGCTGCGTACTATGATTATTAGGTTGGGGCCCTTGGTAGTATAACGCTCCCACGTGCTGTTCACGAGCGCCTTTCCAAGGATGTAGCAGGAGGAAGCGTAGTTTTACATGGCAGGTGCAGCACTTTCAGGCTTTGCAACAGTGGGAACTGAAGAAGGTCGACGCACGGAAACCATCAGTATTTTGGTAAGAAATGCGCTGCGGCTTGGGTTTTGGACACATCGAGGTGGTTGAGTAAAGCTGTTCACGGCACAAGCTGCTCACATGTTTTGCTTGCGAGGCACTCACAGTCTGACCCGCTCCTTGTCTTTAGCAGGGTTCAGAAACTCTTCGGGGCCATGGCCCCGCTCATGCACACGGTCCTTTCTGTACAGAGCCAACGCTTTGAGCACGGTCCAGTAGCCAGGCTCCCGTCGAAGACGTTGCGTGGCCAAGACAGCACTGTCGATCATCTTCGGCGAAGTTCGGCCCAAGAGGTTCTGCTTTCTCATGATCCTCTTGACCGCGGAGACCTTGTTGTCGCCGCCGATGACCGTCGCAGTGCGTGCCGTCACCAACGCAGATGGCTGCTTGCGGGTGCTCAACTGCTTCACAAGTTTTTTTGCTTGTCACTGAGCTATATGTCTGGCAGTGGCACTTGGCATTCCAATCTCACTGCTTGCGGCCACCAAAGAGCGAGCGCTGTCATGTGCAGCCAGGCACGTGTCGGCAACGACGTGCTTCTTGTACGCCTTCAGAACCTCCTGCTTGCTTTCGACAGGCGGCGGTGCTCCTGCGGGTAGCCAACGCTTTAATGGATGCTCGGCGGGCATGGAATATGGTCTGATCTGGACGTTATCATGGTTGGCACATGGATGCTCTGCGGGCATGGATATGGTCTGATCTGGACGTTACCATGGTTGGCACATGGATGCTCTGCGAAAACAACGGCAGGCGCCAGGTTTTCGGCTGCAAAATCGAGGAAACACCGTAAATACCGATACTTCAACGCCCGCGCCTCCACTACCCCCCGAAAAACACAACAGGCGCGACGTTTTCGGCTGCAAGGTTCAGGAAACACCGTAAATACCGATGCGGTCGGCGTCTGCGCGGGGCGCGGGAACAGCACGTGGGTGCCTAAAACAAGAAACCCATTGTCCAATCACCCCTAAACCTTCATCCCCAAATCCCACACGGAGCAAGGCACCATCATATCCACCTCCCGCTCGAAGGTGTCAGGATATCTGCGCATCTGAGACTTCCCCTTCCTCAGTCAAGTTTTGGGCTTTGGGGTTGGCAAACAGGGTTTAGGGTCAGGGTTTCAGGTTTAGGGTTTGGAGTTTGGGGGTTTCCGAACAAGGGGGACCCTAATATAGTACCCTGAATAGCAGAACCCCCAAAACAAAGTACCCCTAATTTTCGGAAACCTCCATTTGGCGTTTGGGGTTTAGAACCCTAACAGCAAGCCCGTGTAGAAATCAAGGAATCCCGGCTCAAACCCTCCAGTCAGAAAGCCGCATTGTTCCCTTGAGACAGACCGCAGAGCAAGCCCCGTGAAGCTCTGATTTCAACGAAGGGTCATGATGTCCAAGGTCTTCTTGAGACGGACGAACACATTCTCCTCTCCGTCGGGATCGAAATGGTGGGGTCGATAAAGAAGCCTAGAATCCCCAAAAAAGAGCCTGGAATCCTTAAACAGGAGCCTAGAATCCTTGCAAAAAGAAGCAGAAAAGACG
The DNA here is from genome assembly GCA_905221615.1 of Symbiodinium sp. CCMP2592. Taxonomy (NCBI): domain Eukaryota; class Dinophyceae; order Suessiales; family Symbiodiniaceae; genus Symbiodinium; species Symbiodinium sp. CCMP2592. Next base: position 66,127 of record CAJNDT010001018.1, read on the forward strand.
CAGAATTGATTTTGGATATTTAAAGGAAGCCTAGAACCCTTTGAAACAGAGTTGATTTTGGACTCTGACTAGAACCATCTAATTAGCGGAAAACGAAGGGAAAGACCGAGACCCAAAGGATAGTCTTGTGCATCAGCGGGTTATGTATGCACATTGGTCTTGCTGGACACGCAGGTAAATGGGATGCATTAGGCCATTAAGGCGTTTGAGTTGGGTTAAGGCATTAGGGTTTCGCGGGTTTGAGTTTGGGAACTAGCTTGGGGATGTTGGGCCCGCGACGTCTGAATGCCAAAGGCCCCTAAGGCAAAGTCTTGAGTCCTTGTAATTCGTCAAGCCCCTTTAGCAACCCAACTTCTTGCTTGAGGGCCTGAGGGATTTTAGAGTGGTCAATGTACATGTAACATATTTTTCGACCCAGCAGTCACTACAAAGCAACCCCTTCCTGTCCTGGTTACATACTATACAGGTACACGGACCCCAAAAGGCATGAATCCATTGGGTGGAGGCTTCCTGCACGTACGGAACGCCGTACTTTTCGCAGATCTGCTTGAGCTCCGGCTGGCCTTTCCTTGGCGCATCCGGGGCTTCAGAATGCTTTTGGGTTGAACTTTAGGGTTTAGGGTTTAAGGTTTCGGCCTTAACGGTAGGAAATCGCAAATTTCTACCGGGCTTTATGATTTCGGAGAATCCAGAACACTCTACCTTGCACCGGCACCCCGCAACCCATGCCCCGAACCCCAACACCAAGAGGTTAATTGATAACCCCTGAGCCATAACACACCCCATAGAGAATCCTAAAAGATCCATGTCCATGAATCCTTAAAGAAGCCTCTAAGCACACATAAACACAAAAGCCGGAATGTTGGGACATCACAAGAGACTTGTTTAAGCAGGCCACTACACTAGGAGTAGGTGCATTCAAACCAACAGCGGCTAGGTGGTTTCCGTGCACCCAAGCCCTAAACCCCGAACCCTAAACCCCGATGTTCCAAGCCTCGGGGCTTCGGTCCCACTCACTGAAATCGGACCCCAAAACATCCTAAAACCTGCATCAAAACCCGAAAGTAGGCGCCCAAAACCCTAAGCTCGACACCCCAAGAAGCTCCGACATGCACTACTCTAAACCTAAGGAATGCGAAAAAAAACCCTAGAAGTAAAAAGCCCGGAATCTGGTAGGCCAGCATGGAGAGATCTGGCCAGCAGTGGTGCTCAATCCTTGAAATGGAGCTTGCGTGTCGGGCGCGATCAGGGTGGGCTTAGGGTTTCGAAGAGACAGCATTGGGGTTCCTTTAAGGGTCCCTTTAACGGGATCTATAGGGGTTCTATAAGGGTATAGGGTTGCTTACTTGGAGGTTCATGGGTAGTTATATGTGGGGTTAGAAGTAAGGCAACTATACTTATAAGCCCTATTAGGGGACTTACAACCCCCCTAGGATACCCAGTAACCTAAGAATAAAAAGGCCTCTCTTTTGGGTAACTTTATAAGGAACCTAGGACTACAAAAAGGGAATAAGGGTACCACTGGGCATCCTAGCCCCTAATAACCACCCATGAACCTCCCAGGAGGGGCCCATCCTCTTGCGTGTCGGGTGGCACGCGCATTGCAGGGAGACTTCTTTGGGCTTCACAAGATTTAAAGCTGTAAGGACTTCAGGGCATCATACAGGTTAGATAAGGTTTCTTTTGCTACGTGTAGGTGTGTAACAAATTATACTGGGCTTTTGGTGGGTCTGGCTTTCAGAAAGTTGGTTCTAGGGCCTCTAGGGCAGTTAAGAGCATTTTAGGGTGTAGGTGTGTTTGGGGGAAGGATACCACGATCTGGGCAATCTAGGAACCTGCCTTGTAAATGCCCCTGCTGTTGATGGGGCTTCTTAAAGCATGGATCCCAAAACAGTAAGGTTGTATGACCAGGGGCGTCGGTCCAGAGACTCCAAAAACCCCTTAATTAACGAATGCAGCTGTACCTCAATTACACATGGCTGGTTGTCAAAATTTGGGTCCCTTTTGGGGTCCTTACTAGAATGCGGCACCTAATATGTAGGGTACCCAAAGAGGGACCAGAATATTGACAACCACCCATATTAATCAAATTTATACTTTAACCCCGGCATGATTCAAGGTATATTCCTGATTCAAGACGTTTTGGAGCCTCGGCGTTCTCATCCAGATTCATGCCATAGCTCGCCCAAGTACCCTTTCAAATTGCGTTTTTGAAGGGCGGTTCGAGCCAACAGACAAAACATAGAATCTGACGCTGGATACTTCAAAATCCTAAACTCCCTAAGCCCGCATGAGTTTAGGGTTTAGGCTTCAGGAAATCCTGAACCCCTTGACCCTTCAGGCTGCGTGGGTTTGGCTGATATAAACAACTGAAAACGACACTACCAAATGCATGACTATCATCGCTATAATGAGGACAACATCATCTTCAGTCTAGATCATCGGACCGATCACACAAAGATGGGTCGAGTCTAAATGCATAGACCGAATCATGGTTCTAGGAGACCCAATTAACCATATAAGATCTCAACGCATCAGTGAAACAGAGCTCAAACAAAGATCCAAATTCGAAACCCACACTTGTAAATGGGGTTATAAGTCCCCTGAGATGGGCTATACTTGTACTCCCCTTACTATCCACTTGTAACTACCTATGAACTAACCGAAACCCCGAAGTCGATGGCCCGATGGCCATAAACCCTCAGACACGACTAAACGCTACACTTGCAAAAAAGGCTCTGATAGTTCAGCCAGCCGTGCATGAAGTCGTTCAGGTCACCACCTTCCGAGTAACGGTTTAGAGCTTAGGGTTTTTAGGGTTCAGGCTTTGTACCCTAAAAGCCCCAAACCATAACCCTAAGCCAAACCGCAGGGGTTAGTTAGTGCCATTGGCTTACCCAGAGACTCCAAGATCCCTTAATTAATTAAGGAATATACCTTGGCCTTACATTATAGCAGGATCCCAAATACGATATAATTTATATAAGGTACATTCCTAAATTAAGCGATGTTGGAGTCTCTGGGTAACGCACGGCAACTTGGATACTCTTCCACAATAACATGCCGTTTCCCCCGGGAAGGTTTTGAACTCACGGGCTTGGGAGTTTAAGGTTTAGGAATCACGGCCCGGCGGTCTAAGAGAGATACAACGGGCTTTGAGTATTCTACAGCGGAACTACAAGTGTCAACAGCCCTGTGGAATCCCTTTCTTCACTAATTCTGGTCCCTCTAGTTCTCTCGAAATGCCCACATCGGTGGGGTTGTGGTTGATGGACTTCTTTAATGCTTCGAGGACAGCAACAAGTAGATAACCAGCTGCCATTGGGATTGCTTCTGGGGCTAAGTGGGGCTGAGGGCCTACGGGTTTCATACGAGCATTGAGAAGACAAGACCGAACAAGTAGTGTTCCTTACTAAAAGCTATCCGATTCTGCGGAGTGTGAATTCTGTTCAAGACACAACACACATGTTCCTCCACGCTGGACTGGATATGCAACGCATTCACCTGTGGTCTACGCTTTGGGTGCAGGGCAGATGGACTTTAGAGATGACTTATTCTGGGTTAAATAGACCAGCTAGAAGGCTACGACCTGTGTCGAAGTTCACGGAGGCGGTGACTGCGCGCAGGTAGAAGGTGGGGCTCTTCGGTTTGCAGGACCTCGGCAGTGTCAGGCATGAAAGCTTAGTTTAATAGTTGCGAATCCAGTGTAAGCATCTGAAAGCAGAGCTTTTATCTGTGTGGTGCAGGGCTCTCGTTCAAGATGCTCGACGTGCTTACGCCGTAGATGCGCTCTTCCAACAAGAGCACAAGCTCGATCGGAAACCTATGTATGCCCTACTCCTCTAGATGAAAGATCGAGATAGTTGCGGACGCATGAGCTAAGACCTGTCTGTCTTATGGTACGAGTAGTCTAGTGGTGGAGGTAAGGCTGATGGTCGAGTTGCAGTTTCTCGGTTGTTCATGGCTGTCGCTAGGCGTTCGCGATGCTTGTAGTCGTTGTGAAAGTACGAGCAAAAGAAACGTAGTACTAGTACCACGTGCAACTGCCTGCTCCTCATGCTGCGGCTGCCTACTACTACCACGACAGTACTTGGACAACGACGGCTGATAGCATCACTGCCACGGCAATACTTGTGTGGTCATAGCTCACGCGGTGGCTGGCATAATAAAATCTTGCTCAAAGCGAGCAGACACTTAACCATTCTGTGGAAGATGCACATGAACAGAACCACAGACAACAACCTATTCCGAAACACTAAACCAGAATAGTTAGCCTCGACCCCATTCCAAGCATTAGGCCCTCTCCCTGAACCGGAGCAAGTTGCTCAAGAATCACTCAACACATCTGTAAACCCAAAAACCTAAACCCTGCCAACACCGTCATTCGCAAACTTAAACCCCAAGCCTGGGGCATAAGCTCCATGATCCGCCACGAGCGGAGCTTGGTAAGGAGTAGAAGTTTCTCATTCCTAAACCCTGAACCCTAAACCCCTAAACCCCAAACCCCTAAACCCCTAAACCCCTAAACCCTAAATCCCTAAACCCTAAATCCCTAAATCCCTAAATGCCTAAACCCTGGCTTTGGTGGGAGGTCCGGCCTCCTAAACCGGTAGAGATCGTTGCCTGCATGGTTCGTCACAACGACCTCGGTAGGGAGCGCCGTGAACCCTAAACTCTACCTTAACCTACTAAAACCTACTTTTTTGTAGGGTCCCTATAAATTTCATATTCGGGTTTACAGTAGGAACCTACAAAAAACCAGGGTTTGGTAGTTTAAGGTAGATCCTAACTCTAGACCTGAGCCCCGAAACTCTAGACCCCTAAACCTCTAAACCCCCGAAACTCTAAACCCTAAGACTCGCTAAACCCCGGAAACTCTAGACCCTAAACCGCTAAACCCGGAAACTTTAGGTAAGGTCGGGCTTTCGACAGGTTACAGTAGAAGCCAGAAAGTTGGCACAGTGTAATCCTCATGCCCTTAAGGTAAAGTATAGGGTAATCCCAGCACTGACCATCCTAAATCCACGTTCCAACCTTCTGGAGTTGGGAGTTTCCGAAAATAGGCGACCCTAACATAGTATATATGTATATATATATATATATATGCTACCCCCCCCCCATTGACCTACCTTTGTTGGGGGTCTCAGGAGCAATGAGTGGCAATGATGCATGGACAAGGGAGGGCCTATTTTTGTCGCCATTATTTTTTTGCACCTGTGGCGTGTTTGTTATAGATAGTACTAGTACTGGTAATAGTAAAGAGTAATAGAGTAATACAATCATAGACTAATAGACGAATAGACGAATAGACTAATAGACAGAATAAACTAGTAGACTAATAGACTAATAGACTAATAGACGAATAGACGAATAGACTAGACTAATAGACTAATAGACTAATAGACTAATACTAAACTAAACAGACTAAAAGACGAAAAGACTAATAGAGTAATAAAGTAACAAAGCAATAAAGCAATAGAGCAATAGAGCAATAGAGCAATAGCAATAGAGTAATAAAGAAAGAGTACTAGTACAAGAAACAGTGCGCGCGAAGCGCGTGACCCGCAGGCTTTGCTCCATGACTTTATGCATTGGTAATGGTAATAGTAATGGTAATGGTAATAGTGCTGCATAGTAATAGTAAAAGTAATAGTAAGAGTAATAGTAATAGTAATAGTAGAAGTAATAGTAATAGTACTAATAGACGAATAGACGAATAGACTAATCGACTAGTAGACTAATAGACTAATAGACTAAACAAACTACACAGACTAAAAGACGAAAAGACTAATAGAGTAATAAAGTAACAAAGCAATAAAGCAATAAAGCAATAGAGCAATAGAGCAATAGCAATAGAGTAATAAAGAATAGAGTAATAGTACAAGAAACAGTGCGCGCGAAGCGCGTGACCCGCAGGCTTTGCTCCATGACTTTATGCATTGGTAATGGTAATAGTAAGAGTAATGGTAATAGTAATAGTGCTGCATAGTAATAGTAAAGCAGTACCAGTAACAGTAGCAATAGCAGTATTAGTAGTACGAGTAGTAGTAGTAGTAGTAGTAGTAGTAGTAGTAGTAGTAGTAGTAGTAGTAGTAGTAGTAGTAGTAGTAGTAATAGGAGTAGTAGGAGTAGGGGTAGTAGCAGAGTAATAGAGTCATAGAGTCATAGAGGAAATAAAGTAGATAGAGTAATAGAGTACTAAATAGAGTTAGTGGAGTAGTAGAGTAATAGAGTATTAGAGTAATAGAGTAGTAGAGTAATAGAGTAATCGAGTAATCGAGTAATAGAGTAATAGAGTGAGAGTATAAGAGTAATAGGGTCATAGAGTAATAGAGTAATAGAGTATTTGCGTAATAGAGTAATAGAGCAATAGAGTAATAGAATAATAGAGTAATAGAGTAACAGAGTAATAAACTAATAAAGTACTAGAGTAATAGAGTAATAGAGCTTTTGGAGTAAGAGAGTAATAGAGTCATAGGGTAATAGAGTAATGAGTCATAGAGTATAAGAGTATGAGAGTAACAGAGTAACAGGGCCTAGGGCCCCAAACAAACAAAAAAAACATGCAGCAGAAGCAGAAAACTAATGTGGCCAGATATTCTCGGCCCCAAGTTCAAGACTCCAAAAGATTGAGGCTTCTCAGCACTTTGGAACTGTGAGAGCTGCAAAACCTGGAGCGGCCCCAATCTTTTTGAGATTCAAGACTCAAAAAGATTGAGGCATCTCAGCACTTTGGGACTGTGGGAGCTCCAAAACACTGAGAGGCCTCAATTTTTCTGAGGTTCGGGATTCCAAAAGATTGAGGCCTCTCAGTGTTTTGGAATCTGGAAGCTGCAAAACACTGAGAGGCCTCAATTTTCCTGAGGTTCGGGATTCCAAAAGATTGAGGCCTCTCAGTGTTTTGGAATCTGGAAGCTGCAAAACACTGAGAGGCCTCAGTCTTTTTATGATTTTGAAGCCAAAACGCTGGGAGGCCCCAAAAGACTCAAAAGACTCAATCTTTTGGAGGCCTTAGGAAACTAGCCTTAAAATCAATAAGATTGAGGCCTCTCAGTGTTTTGGAATCTGGAAGCTGCAAAACACTGAGAGGCCTCAATTTTTCTGAGGTTCGGGATTCCAAAAGATTGAAGCCTCTCAGTGTTTTGGAATCTGGAAGCTGCAAAACACTGAGAGGCCTCAATTTTTCTGAGGTTCGGGATTCCAAAAGATTGAGGCCTCTCAATGTTTTGGAATCTGGAAGCAGCAAAACACTGAGAGGCCTCAATTTTTCTGAGGTTCGGGATTCCAAAAGATTGAGGCCTCTCAATGTTTTGGAATCTGGAAGCTGCAAAACACTGAGAGGCCTCAATTTTCCTGAGGTTCGGGATTCCAAAAGATTGAGGCCTCTCAGTGTTTTGGAATCTGGAAGCTGCAAAACACTGAGACGCCTCAAGTTTTCTGATTTTGGTTATAGTTTCCCAAGACCTCCAAAAGATTGAGTCTTTTGAGTCTTTTGGGGCCTCCCAGCGTTTTGGCTTCAAAATCATAAAAAGATTGAGGCCTCTCAGTGTTTTGGAATCTGGAAGTTGCAAAACACTGAGAGGCCTCAATTTTTCTGGGGTTCGGGATTCCAAAAGATTGAGGCCTCTCAGTGTTTTGCAGCGCCCAGAGTTCCAAGGTGCTGCGAGGCCTGAATTTTTTTGGCTTTGGATACAGTCTCCCTCGACCTCCGAAAGATTGAGTCTTTTAAGAAACTAGGTCTTTGGGAACGCCGCTCCATTCGGGTACACCCCGCCCCGACCCACCCTTGCCTTTCAAAAAGACCAAAAAGGGTAGGTCAATGGGGGGGGGGTACCATATATATATATATATATATATCCTAAATAGTAGGATCCTTATTATAAGGATCTTAAAATAAGGTACCCCCCAACTTTCGGAAGGTCCCAGTTCACTGTAGGGCGCGAAGACTTGCAGTGAAGGGTCTCCAGGCTTCTTGGGTGTTGGGGCCGTTTTGGCTTGATTGGACTTAAGGTTTAATTTAAACTTCTGGGGGGTTTAGGGTTTAGGGTTTGGGGGTTTAGGGTTTTGTTTAGGGATTTAAGGTTTACATTGGATTTAAGGGTTTTGGGTCTTTAAGCGTTAGGGTTTTAGGGCTTCAGGATGGCAGGGCTCTAGGGATATGGGGCTTTAGGGCTCTAGGTTTAGGGTTCTACGCTTGGCGGACTTCTGAACCCCTCCTAAAAGTTAAACTTTTAGCCTCCTTATTAAAATTATTATAGTTCATATAGAAACCCAAAAAAGTTGAAGTCTAAAGAGCCAACTAGAAGAACGCCAAGTTTAAACTTCTGGGGGGTTTAGGGTTTAGGGTTTGGGGGTTTAGGGTTTTGTTTAGGGATTTAAGGCTCAAAATTCTAGGGGGTTGGCTTGAAATTCTGCGGTTTGGGGTATAAGGTTTAGGGGTTTGGGGGTTAGGGTTTAGGGTTTAGGGTTCTGGGGTTTGGGGGTTTATCTAGGGCTCTGGGATTTGGGGGTTTAGGCTTTAGGGGTTTGGGTTTTGGGTTCTGGGGGTTTTGGGATTTAGGGGTTTCGGATTTACGGTTCAGGGGTTTCGGGGTTAAAGGCGGCTTAGCCTTGGGGCGCTTGCACATTGGCCTTGTCAGCTGACGTCCTGAAGTCTGCTGTGTGTCTGCTCCAGCAACTGAAACAGGGTTCAGGGTTTAGGGTTTAGGGTCTGCGTCTCAGATCTAATATAACATAGAAATTTTAATGCAAACTAATGTATTATAACATGGTAGCTTTTGCTGCTTGGTATGGCTTATAGGACAAGCCTACTCACACATTCTACGCGAATGCTGCCGAGGGGCGATGAAGCCATGGATGTTGGACAGGATGTCTGCAAGGAACATATTCCTCAGGGGTAGCATGCTACTCTTTGCTCTTGTGGAAAGTAAGAATAGGCGTTCTCAGCCTCACGTGGTTCAGGGCTCAGGGTTTAGGGCTCGCTGAACTATAAGGTTTAACGGTTTAGCCTCAGCTGAACAGCAAAACTAACCCTAAACCCGAAATCCTAACCTGAAACACGCCATGATTCATCGACCTGCATCGGAGGTTCAGGATAAGCAAAAATGGGGACCCTCACATAGAGTTAAATGTATGATAGGATCCTTCCTAGAAAACACCCCCCAAATGCGGCACCCTAGCTGTCTGAACGCTTCATATCCCCTAAACTGGCCCTAACCCCTAAACCCCGACACCCCCAAAGTCCTTAAACCCTGGAGCTGGAGTCCCCAACTGAGGGCTTGACTCTCAGAGCACCAGGAACCCCCAATCCTCGACACTACCCATAGGGGCATACCTTAGAAGCTGCCCCCACCCTGTAATAGTGGCTATAAGGATGATAGTGGGGCCCTATTAATATACCTATTATACCACTATTACAGGGTGGGGGGCCCCTTCTAAGGCATACCAAAAAGGGCTAGGGTATGACCCTCCAGGTATTGTAAACCATCAACTAGACGGGATGGTTCGTGTCAGAGTAGGCAAGATTGGATTCCCCCTTGTACTCCTGACTTTGGCACCGGGACTTGGCAATGAGGTGCCTGCTTTGAAACCTTATGACCTCCTAGTCAAACTTCTTTAAGCCTGAAGCCATCGGACTTCACCCTAAACCCTAAACTCTAAACCCCTGAACCCCAAACAACCCCAACAGTCTAAACCCCCTTACCTCCCAACAAATCCTAAACTCTAAAACCCCTAGACCCCAACAAATCCCAGACTCTAAACCCCTGAACCCAAAAGAGCATCAAACCTTAACCCGGGAACCACTGGAATGCGTCAACGTCGCCCTGAAGCTTCGGCTTGGGGTTTCGGACTGAGGGGTTCAACAGGCACCGGCCCGAATCAGGTTACAGGGTTTGGGTTCCGAGGTTCTGCTTTCCTGTGTAGGTGCCAAGACACAGCACGCCGCTGAAGAAGTAGCTCGGGCCGAATGCCTGCCAAACCAAACTTAGGTCGTCAGATAACCCTAAACCCTAAACCGGAGTTCGAGGTGCAGGGATGAGGATTTAGGGTTCAAAGCTGCAGGGCTTCAGGGAGATGAAGGGGTGAAGTTGATGGGACCTCGCGTGGAGGCTGTTTCCCAAAGCGTAGATCTGTGTGGTTCCACGATCAGGGAGGCGGATGCTTAAAGGATCGTGGGACTTAGTAAGTAGGCTATAATTGGGGTTATAAGTCCCCTAAGTAGGGTTACCCTAATTATAACCTACTTATAACCTTACTTACTAAGTCCCATGAGCCTTCAAGTGCAGTAACATTGGTGCGCCTGGAACCTCGTTGCACCGGGTCCTATCATAGCCTACTGCTGTCTAGGCAGCGGCTACATAATCGTACGGCTGAAAATGGGTTTAGGGTTTAGGGTTACATAATCGTACAGCTGAAAATGGCATTCGAGAAGGCTAACGCGGTGCTCGAGGTGCATTCAATGGGCTTGTAGACTTTTTGGGATTCAGAGACCTGGGGCTACTGGTTTCCACACTGGGGCGCACTTGATGTAGGGTCAACAGCAGTCAGAGAGCTCAAGGAAGCTTCCTTCAGCATGCCCATGACCCATTCCTCTGTTAACTCCAAGCTCAAAGATCCGCCCTCGGTACATCCCTGGCATAAACGCGTAAGCCTAAACCGCAAGCCCCGAAATCCACCCCTCCAAACCCTAAACCCTAAACTATAAACCCTATAAACCCTAATCCGCGACCCCTACTGTACAACTCAACTTGCCAAACTAGGCGCCAAGAGCGGCAAAGGGAGCAGGAAGAAGCGGAAGATGAAATACGGCCCGATCCTCGTGACACCCGCTGCTGTATCTAGGGCCTTAGGGGTTTAGGGTTCAGGCGCTGCTTTAGTCACAGGAAAGGGACTTGGTGCTGACGGTTCAAATCATTTGCCTTGCTCAACTGTTGTTCCCCCGATCATCCTAGCAAGGCTGCAAGACAAGCAAAGATCAAACATCGTGACCTGATGCTGCGAAGCCATCAAAGCCAAAACCAACCCCCAAACTCCAAGCATTCCACGTAGTCGGCCTTGATAATTCGAAAAGGGTTATAGACCGGGCCTTTTGAGCATAAGTATGGTATACTCGTATTCAGGAACTCGAAGGAATAGTGTGCATCGGGCCCCTAAGACCTGTAGGAACCCCTGCTTAATTACGGGAACCAGACTAGCAACCTTCAGCCCTTAAGCAGCCAAGGCACACTTTCGTCAGCAGCTCCCCCAGTGACAACCTGGAGTGTTAGGGCTAATATGGGAGTTTCCGAAAATTAGGGGTACCTTCTTTGGGGGTCCGTATAACAAGGGTCCTACTATTTAGGGTACTATATTTGGGTCCCCTATTTTCGGAAACTCCCGTATAGCGGCCTTAAGAATTAGAATAGGGTAATAAGGAACCCCAGAATAGTATAGGTAATTATTGAGGCGCCTATAGTAAGTTAAGGTCAACACCTTGAGGAAGCCGGTAGCAGCGATGAGTAGCAGAAGTCGAGCGCACCACTACTGTTGATGATATAAATCCTGCATTATTTTCAGGACCCTAAACTATGGGATTTGTGGTACATTCCTTCTTATGGGTACTGCAGGATTTGTATCATCAACCGTACCACCACTGCCGCTATCACTACCACTGGAACTATATCGTTACGACGACAGCGACGACGGCCACAACTAATACTAGGGCCGAAATAATTACCAACACCATTTTGGGTGGGTTCTTATTAGAAGTTTAGTATCTTATACCCCGAAACCCTCTTCTAAGTACTAAGGCCCCGACATGTTACTCCCACCGCACTGCTAGCAGCCCAAGTCTGACTCCGACGCGACGACAGCCACGTCTGCCACCACGAAGACGACGACGGCCATGGTCCGCTCTAGGCGTGAAATCTTGAAGCCGGAAACCTACCAGGAGGTTCATGGGTAGTTCTAAGTGGGGCTATAAGTGCACCAATAAGGAGAAAAAGTTGTAAGTATAGCTACCTTACTTCTATCCCCACTTAAAGCTACCCAAGAACCTCCAAGTAAGACACCCCGAAACACCAGAACCCTAAAATGCTGAATCCTCAGTTCTTGACCTAAACCCTAAACAAACCGCAAACCCTAAACCCGACGCCCCTAAACCCCAGAAGAGTAACCCCAAATCCTGACCTCCCTCAGCTCTGGGTGCGGCTGGGCTGCACCCCCTTGGCCTCGCCGGCCACGATGTCTCCAAGCCTGAGCGGCTTTGTTCAGAGTTTAAGGTTTTTGGGGCCGGGGGGCTTCAAAGGGGACTTGAAGGCGGCTTCAAGAGGTCTTAAAGGGGGCTTCAAGGGGGCTTTAAGGGGGCTTCAAAGGGTTTTGGGGTTTGGGGGTCGGGTTTATAAGGGCTTAGGGTTTTAGCGTATACTATTATATACCCATTATATAGCCCCATTATAGGGTAGGGGTGAGCCGATACACCCACAAGGAAATGCTCCTTGTTAGGAGGTGTATGACCAGTTTATTCCCTAAGGATCAAAGGGCAGCGCCCTGCACACGGACAGTAGTTGTTTTGTCTTGCTACGCAAGGAGAGCTTGTCTTGTCTCAATATGGTAAAACCACTGTGAGCCAATGGGCAGCGGAATGTATATGTATGAGCATGCAGCCATTGCTGTAGGTACCTGTTAGAGCTACCCCTTTAGAGGTTTACGCAAACAAACAGACACTAATTTTCTTTTACCGGAAGCATGGCCGCACATTCACACATATACTATTATGCCCACTGTCACAGTTGCGGAGTTTGGACTCATGATAAAAACAGCATATTGTTTATGCTAGGTATAGCACTGAAGTACACTGTTGAGGTCACTCCTTTTGCACACACTCATGCATGTTGGTCAGAGAGATCATCTGTACAAGATCAGGTCTGGTAATGTTCTTCTACCGAATTATGCAGCCCTTCATTGTGCTCTTGTTAGAGCTTTGTGAGTCACTGTTGTGAAACTCTGAGAATTTTCTTATCTCAGATTCGGATCCAGGTTTGGATCATAGGCTCGAGCATAGACGTTCGGATGTGGTTCATCCGGGTCTGAGTGATCTTCTTCGGAACTTGAAAAGATTCCGAGTAATCTGTTCTCAGCCCTGGTGAAGGCGGCGTCTGCAGTGTCATATCCATGGTTGGATGTAGTCGCCTTTGGCTCGGCCTTTGGTGCAGCTTGTGAGCTGATTGGAGTTGCCTCGGCTTTAGCCGGTTGTGGCTGCTTAGCCTTTGCCCGTTCGGCCCTTCTTCTTTCAAGCTGTCCGTCTGAGGACGCCCATGATCTTTCACTTTCATCTCCTGAGGGAGATAAGGCGTGGGCATGAAGGCTGTTCCAGTACTGTGCTGCAGAAGGAGTTAGGACTTCTTCATGGTCAGATTCTGACTGGTCTTCCTCAGAGCTTTGGTCGTCAAAAAGTGTCTCAAGGACATTTTTGAGGTTTTTATGTCTTCGCTCTATCTCTAGTGAGGAATGGACCAATTGATTGAAGACTGTTTTTGAGTCCTTCAGTGCTGTTAGAAGGATTTCCACTCTGGATAGAGTATCTTGGATGGTGTCAAGATGATCCTTTCTTTCCTCCTTGTCTCTCTGGATAGAGTTTCGCAATGATTGTGCGATTCTGAGGAGGTCGAGATATTTCTGAATAGGCATAGTTGCCGTATGATTGTCATGTATGACAGTTGTTTCGTCGCTGCTCAAGTTCCTGAATAGGACTTCCACGACTGGTAGAAACTCCGTGCTCCACGGTTCCTCTTCATCATATGTTTCTACGTGCTGTTGCACGCGTTGTGTAAACTGCTCGGCTGCTTCTACCGTTGCATCGATAGAGCTGACGTGTCTTACTGCCATGTTTCGGCACATAGTGTTAATGGCCTGGCCTTGATTGGCTTCGCCAAGTGCAGCGTCTGCATGGTTGCAGAGTCCACTGTTATGGGCTTCTCTAGCTGCTTTTCGTTGAATGCGCCGATTTTGACCTCCTCTTCTGGTAGGACCTTTTGGTCTCGGAGGATCTGAAGGTACTGTTCCTTTCGCCTTTGGCGGAGGAGTCTTAGGTGGAGGTGACATGTTTGCCTTGTTAGGCACTGGTGGCATTGCCTTGGGCACTGACGACGATGAGGCACTTGCGAGTGCAGATGTACCTCTGGCTCTTGCCGAGGATCCCTTAGGGATTGATGTATAGGTAATCTGCATGGCTTCTTCGGCCATTTGTGAATGCAATGCATCACTGAATAATTGCCTCATATGAGGAGTAGTACTTGCATCGTCATAGGTTTGAAACCGTTCAATGTCCCTTTCGGTGCCACGTGATCGTGTATCACCTCTTTGAAAAGGATCGTTCCTGCGAATCTCCGCAACTTGTACTGCCTGGAGGCAGGTTTTACACAGCACCTTCTTTGAAACATCTTTTGCTTGCTTGAGCTGGTAACAGCTGTCTGAAAGATGGTAGACTTCGCTTCGGGAAGTGTGCCACACAGGTCGCAAATCCGTTGTTTCTCCAGAATTGACCCTGTTGGGTCCTAAAGGTTCACGCGTCTGTGGTTCATTCTCGGGTTCGAGAAATGGTGGTGGTCGTTTCGCTGCTGCTTTTGCATTTGATTGTTGGCGGTCCATACATCTGATGGGAGCCCTGGTGAACTGCTTCCACATCCAGTGTAGGCCCATTAGCAGCAGAAACACATTCCACGCGATGCTGAAGACGGAGAAGTCTTGCTCACTGGTTAGTGAGTTGGGAAGTGAAGGTTCATCAGTCTTGATAGACTCTGCGTTCGCTCCACCGTGGTTACGGTGTCCGAACCAGCCCGACAACCCCGCTGCTGTGGCAGCTGTTCTGAGTGCCTTGCCGCTCGGAGCAGACGGTGGGCGTGATGCCTTCCTTCTTCTCCTCCGGCTGGAGGATTCGTCCTCTTGTTCCTCTTCATCTCTCTGAGCAGACATCAAGTTTGATGTTTCTCTTTCGTGTTCTTCGATGTCACTTTTTGTTGGTGACGGTTCTTCTTCTAGTCCATCCAGCTCTTCCAAAGACATGTTGAGCTTGTCAACAATATTGGTTCTTTGAGGTCTGGACCTTGATCTTGGTAGATCTTGTTGTGAAGAGGACGATGATGCCTGGCTCCTTCTTGGAGGAGAGCCTTCAGGCTCGCTGGGACGTTCAGGCTGTGGCCTTTCCCAGAATCTTCCATATCTGTGATAGCTACCTTGTGGTTGCTGTTTGTCGTACCAGCTGTTGCCGGATGAATACACAAATGAGTCTTTGTAATCCCAGTATTCAGCATTACGCTGCTTGTAAGCCTGTCGCTTGTCAGCGATCTTCTGAACCTGGGCATCTGACCGGTTGTGTTTCCCTTTTGTAAGGATTGGTTGTATCGTGAAGCCCAAAGGGCTGTGCCAATCTTTGTCAGAGGGACTCAACCACAGGTCAAGGTTAGAAAAAGTTGAATAGTACTGCTTGACTGAGACAAACAGACGGATATCGATATCCCTGTTTCTGTTCATGTCCTGCCACATATCTGAGACTCGTTCCCAGTATGTTCTTTCGGCGGCAGGTGTAGCATCTCTTGGACTAGGTGACGCCGTGTGCGGCGTTTTACTCCAGTCAAGGATATAACTGTTGATACAGTCGAGGTCAGCAACTTTCTTCTCCGGTTCCGGCGGTAGACGATCTGCACGTGCCAGTCTGTGCTGGTCAGAGTTGTTCAAGCAAAGGTGTCGCACTTGTGAGTGCCTTCCTGCTATTCTGTTGAATGCTGCAAGTTTCTTCTCCAGGTATAGAGAAAACAAACCGTTTCGCGGGTGAACGTCTCCACCTTTTAAGGTGAGCCTCGACGCAATATTATTGAGATCCCCCGCAATTACATCCGGTTTGAAAGGGAGAACCTCGTTGAGGAACGCGTTCACCAGTTCGCGCCTCTGTTCTTCCTTATGAGTCATGTATGAGTTGAAATGGACGATCGCGATGGTGATGACCTTGTAAGGCCCTTTTGTACACCACATCTCGTCAAGATCGTTTGATGCTTCTTGTGAGAAGATCTCTGCGTATGACTCAAAGTCTTCCTCTGGTGGCTCATCACCCTCGACATGGCCGTTCCATTCACAGAGAACCGGCGCAGGGTCGAGGTCCGACATTGTCAGACACGCCTCTGGTGAGAGGTAAGAGCCATCAGTGGGTCCATCCTTGTCAGGATTTTTACCCTTGAGAGGGTCATATCCGATAATCTTCATGACTCATCTCTCGTCATCCTCTGGCCGGAATATGGGTGGACCCATTCTTTTGCCTCCTTGATGGTACTGTGGTACCCAAAGGTGAGGCGGCATACCGCACCGTGGCATGCCCACAGTCGCTTCTTGGGACCACCAGCCTTAGGCTTCATTGTTCGGTGACGGTAAAAGTGGTGGACGAGAGAGATGTCTGTTGTTGGGTCACCCTTGACTCCAATATACATTGAGGGTGCCTCAGGCTCCTTGGGAGGAGAATGGATTAGCATCCCTCTGTATTCATGTTGTCGCATGGTTGCGATCGAATACTTTGACGCAAGTGCTCCTGCCTCGAGTACGAGGGTAATATGTGCTGAATTGTTGAAGCACATGTCAATAAGAGGGTGGTAATCGAATCCCTTCTCAGGTTTGAGTTTCTTTTTGGGATTCCCTGCTGGCACCGGCGCTCGATCCATATTTCCCCAGTTGCATACCACTAGGCTTAGTGATACGCTGTCTGGGTTTGAGCCCTCTATGTATTCTCTCTTTTCGTTAACACCGGCCATCCTATTACGAACTATCTCGTAATGTGCGTCGAGCACCAGTTTGTCTTCGTAGCCAGTAAGAGAGAGAAAAGAAGCCGGGTGGCTTGTTCTGGAGTCCTTGATATTGATGTGACTCTTGTTAATGCTCTTGTATTCCTCCAGGGTTGGAGCCTCTGTGGAGCTGGTGTAAGTATTAGGAGGATTATTCCTAATATCATCAAAGCTACATGGATCAACGCCTGGATGGGCTCTCATGAACGAATTCCTTGCGTGGTCGCAATACATGTTGATTTTCTGGACTGCCAAATCTACGTCCTCATGTGTGAGGATGGCCTCGTATAAAACCTGACGCTCTTCTGAGATCATTCCTGCTGACACTTTAGAGGTCTCGAGGCAATCGATTGGCAAGATGCACTCGCACATCTGTTGTTTACCCTGTGGGGTAAGTCGACAGTCTGCACATACAATCGTACCACAGGAATAGCAAAAATAGCCTGTAGGCTGGTTGCAAAGATCGCAGAGAGGATTATCTGGTCGTGTCATCAGCCGTATCCTTTGGTTAAGACTCATGGCTGTCCTGCGTACTCCTACAAATCTCTCCTTGGTAGGAGGTGCAGAGGAGGAAGATGCCGAATCTCTGGGTCTGTCCCACTCCTCTTCGTCAGGAGCCTCAGAATCCTTGATCATGAGTGGACTTCGGATTTTTCGATTCCATCGACTAACCCAGATTCTCTCTTTCATTTCCTGTTGCATAGCCGGGTTAGACGATGACTTCGAGATTCGGTGCTTGCGATTTTCTCGAAGTCGAGCGCTGATGCGCTCATGTTCTCTTACGAGATCTTCCTCATCAGCAGGTTCCTCGTATTCGAGGTTGAGCTTGCTTCTGTTGACTCGATAATAACTTTCTGTTTCAGGATCGAAGAGAACTAGAAATTTTTCCTTCTCCTTTTTAGGAGATTTTGGTTTCTGTGGCTCTTCGTCTGAACTCTGAACATATTCTGCTTCAGGCTTTGGTTGGTCAAGTTTGACCTTCTCAAGTTTCTCTGTGATCTCTTCCGTGGGAGATTCTTTCTTCTCCTCCGACGCTGCAGGTGCAGAGTTCGTCTTGTGAGACGGATTAACATCAACTCGGAGTTCTGAAGATGACGAAGATTTTGAGCTCTTTTCGCTTGATGCCGACTCATCGTCTGATTCTTCGTCACGATCCTCGTCTGATCCTTCGTCACGATCCTGGTTAGGATCCGGTTCCTCAGGTTCCGTCTCTGTTCCAGAAGATTCTTCCTTGGGAGGAACTACGTTGGCGGAAGTATCCTGAACAGGTTCTGGAGGTTTGTGACCTGTCGTTATCTTAAGAACTTCGGTGGCGCTTCTGGTGCCGTCGGAGTTCCAGAGCTGTCCCATAAGACTGTCCGGATCCTTGTCAGCCTCGGCCTGCCGGGCGAGCTTGGATCTCGGATGGATCTCCTTTGCAGTAGTCTCCGTTTTCGGAGGTACCTCACCTGCAGAAGCGGTTTGCTCCAGGTTTGGAGCTGTGTCAGCCTCTGTCTTTGGCAGAGAAAAAGACTTCTTGTGAGAAGATCTAGCCTTGGGAGGCTCTGGTGGCAGATTTCGCCTTGCCACTTTTCGAAGTGCCGATTCGATTTCTCGGCCGTAATTTGCGCACCATTTCTTCGACTCGTAAGTCGCTGACGGCATCTGTTCGGAGCAATGGTCTGCCCACCATGGTCCGATGCTCTTGAGCTCATCGTATTGCGATGATACCCAGAGTGTTTCAGAGGGTGCGAATACGGCGCTAAGAGTACGGGCATGCACTACATCTGGTGTAGCAAACATCCCTACTTGCGACTGCCACAGGTTTGTGACTTCGTTCACTACGTTATTTGCATCGAAGACCAGAAGCAGTGCCTTGTTGGCACGCAACATGGTCGGATTGGGATTCGCCAGGTTTAGCGTTGAGAACTGAACAGTGTCCCTGTTGGAACGACTGTTTTCATTCACAAGAGCTTGGAAATCTGGTGCTGTAACCACCTGCGCTAGGAGGTTTGATGGTACCAGACCGTGCCTCAGGATTGAGGATAATGCCTGTAGGTCCGTGGCATGCATGATGTAACAAGGGTTGTTCTGTCGAACAAAATCCTCCATGCCGACGGGCCTCGGCGCGTTAGTGGAGAGACGCTGTGCATGGGACTGCACTGGATTGCTCCCCGTTGCCATGAAGTCTGAGATGGTCATGTGTGACCTTGGTCTCTCTTCTTCAGGATCTGGTTCTTCAGCTCTTGGTAGAGTTCGTCGTGAACCGTGTCCTCCCACTGCCGAAAGGAAAATTTTGCTCATGGTCAACACATTTGCATCCGGTGGGATGTTAACGGCGGCATCTGTGGTTTCGGCCTTGCCATCTTTGTTATAAACCATGGTGACCACAAACCTAGACTTAGTGTTGAGGAGGACACCAAGCGCGATCTCTTGTGGTGTATACTGTGCGAGCTCTGCATCGGCCAACTTGAACATGTCCAGAAGATAATTGTGTTGGCCAGCAAAGAGATCTGGGCGCTGGTTCTGAAGGTGTCTTGTTGAGTGTGCCAACCACCTTCCGACTCTGTTGGTCTTGGAAAGAATGTGGAAGCACATCTCTGGTGAGAGACCTGTTACATCTGCCAGTTTTGGCACTGAGGAGGAATAGTCATATTCTCCGGATCCATCAAGGCTCACACATTGTTCTACCTCCGGTGGGAGGCCTGTCTGAAGGTGATGTGCAAGCATCGTACAGAACTGGTGTGGATCACGAGCGTGATTACCGACATTGTTATCCCAGTATACAAGGGGACTGTTGTCCCATGGTCCTTGAAGGACTCCTTCGTAGAGCCTGACTCCATGTCTGGAGTTTAGAGTGAGCCTTGCTCTACTCGCATGGCCATATCGTGAGATCAATTGAGCAAGATCTCTTGGATGCGGATTGAACACCTGTTGGTGACCATGATGATGAATTGAGGCTCGTGATTTTTCTCACGTTTGTGAATTCGGTGTCCACCGTGTTCGGTGTTTCGACGTGATGCTTCCCGACGAGACTCGGGGTACGAGCTATCCATGTGTGGATGTCGCTCATGGTACGCCTGCACTGCCCTGGGCAGGGCGTGTCCATCACGGCTACGGAAGTTTGATCGTGTGCTCATTACGGCACAATGACCAAACAGGATCAGGAACGCTTGGTTAGCCCGAAAGGCTGATTGCTGTGAGGCTCGAGGCTGAAAGCGGCTGCGGATGATACAGAACATATAATTCTCATGAACATGTCCGATCTTAATGAAAACGCAGCTCGCAGACACAAATTTTCTTTTAGACGGAAAACAGTCTAAATAGAAAATCCAGCACATGGTTGTGCTACCAGCAAACGAGACTACCACCATATTCCTTGGCAGTAAAATAATCGGTAAATCTCTGTTGAGATATCAATTCCAAGGAAGGCTACCGCTGTGGCGGCATTCTTGCAATTGTCTATGATCCACCGGACAGTGAAAGCCTTATGTTGAAGAAGTTCACGGAAGGGTGGATGAATGTCTGTTTCTGGTAAATTCCCTGTTTCCAGAGCCTTGATAAGCTCATCAGGTTGCGCCGAGTGCTTTGTTAATGCATCAGCTAGGCAGTACTTCGAGCTTACATGAGCTAGGTCATCTAAAGATCCAGAGTTGGATTCCTTACGAAGCATCTGAATGAGGTGGTGAGTTTCCTTCTGCTCTGGAAGGTGTGTCGTGCCTGCTGTTGTCACAAGATTGTTCGCATCTGTTCTGATATGTATGGGTACGGTCTCTGATGAGAGATCTGCCCAAAGTCCCTTGAGGAACAGGCAAGTACCAAAGCAACGCATCAGTGCGTTAAGCTCTGCCACTGTTGTGGACATTGTGGTTGTCGTAATCTTGTGAGACTCATAATCCACCAGGCTACCTCTCGAGGATGTTTCCTTAATAGAGGATTCAGAGAAATCGTTCTTCTTGGAAGAAGCAGCTGCTGCTGATTGTTTCATTCCCTTTAGCTTTGGATTTCGATCTTCAGCAAGGAAAATAACATGTGCTCTCTGAGATGATTTGTCATCATTGTTCCTGTAGGAAGCATCAGGGTAACCGAGGATTCTGAGATTTCCTTTCAGCGGCCAAAAACGCAGTTCTACTTCAGTAGACTTCAAAATCCTAACAAGCTTGTTCAATTCTCGAATATCACCGATAGTAGGCTTGGCAGCCTTACTCGCACACCGACTGAAGCGATAACAGATGTGAGCTTGAGTCCGGCTTTGTAGCCAGTTGATCTGTCCTAAAACACTTCTGTAAGCAGTGTGCTGCTGTGGTGTGCATTGTTGCTCATTGTTGAGCTTCTTATCAAAAACAATTTCCTCTAGAGCTTCAACAGCTAGGTTCTGATTTACTGAGATATGTGCTGGTACCGATGCTGTAGCATCCTTCCAGACTAATCTCTGTCCTACAAACATAATATCGTTCGTGTCTTCAGAACCGACTGCAAACTCCTTTTTGATCGATTCAATCACGGCCTTACGAAAGGTGTCATCACCGGCCATGCACAGGTCATCTACATGTAAACAGACTACTCCATGTACCTGTCTACCCTTGGCATTGTTGCCTGCTATGGGATCTAGGAGATAGTCAATCGCTGATTCCATGGTCTTTGGCTGAGACTTCTTGAGCTCAGCATCTGCTGTTGCAGACTTCTTACCATACAGAACATATGTACAGCGATCCGCACGGGTTGGCACCAGGCCGTAAGACAGGAGTGCCTTATCAACGATGTTCCACCATCTTCGAGGTGCATCGTTAAGTCCATAAGCGGGTTTCTTCATCCTCGCTGCAATGTAGGGAGGATAACCTGCTTCAGGAGGAATCTGACAGATTATGTCTCTCGACTCATCATAGGCTTCACCCTGCAGAAAAGCAGTCTTTAGGTCGATGTGTGTCAGATTCCACAGCTTGTTAGCTGCTAGTTGAATCGCCAAGCGGAAACCTGGGCGACTCGCAGCAGGACTATCAGTTTGCTGTATGTCCTTTTGTCGATCCTGGAAACCTCTTAGGACCCATCGGGCCTTGCACTTAAGGAAGTTTCCGTCCTTATCTCTTTTTAGAGTCAGGACCCATCGACCAGTGACATAATTTCGGATGTTTCCGAGTTTCCGTGTATCGACGAGCTCAAAGACATCATTGTCTAGCCAGCTCTGATATTCTGCTGCTTTCGCTTCATCAAACTGTTTCTTCATCTCACGCTTTTCCTTGGCGGTTGCCTCCTTCCGTTGTGCCTTCTGGGTCAAATTTGCTGAGTTCCTGGGGGAACTTAGGGATAAGGCCTTGTCCTCTTCCGTGAGAAGATCATACTCTTCACGGATGTCAGATCGGAACCTTTTGGTGGGTTTATACCGTGTTCGGTCTGACCTCACTCTTGATGTTACCTCTCTGATGTCTACGGGTCCGCCATGCATGTACCGAGGCATGGAGAAAGAACCTGTGTTACTGCACAGTTTCTGTTCTTCTGTGAGAAGGATCCAGTCCTTCTCATCTACGACCAGGTCACCTTCCTCATCAGAGTAATACCTTGTGTCTTCTGACTCGGCATCGCTCTCCGGTTCTGGTGAACCAGAGGTGTGAGGAGGAGCGGACGGTTGTCCGGGGTCGTCCGGGACCAGTTCTTCTTCAGAATCTTCTTCATCTTGTTGTAACGGAAGAATGGGTCCCTGTGGATGTGCCTTCGGTTTAGGTTTTGGTGTCGGCACCTGTGAAGGTGATTTCTGTTTGTGCGGCGAAACTTTCCTTTCCGATGAAGACCTTGGCGACACATCACCCCCCAGACGCCGAGGAGACGGAACGCGAGGAGGCGGATGCACGCGAGGCTTAGCCCGAGCAGGAGCCACGGGCTCATCGGAGGAAACGGCCGGTAGTCGCGGTGGAGGTATGGGAGGAGGAGGACGCGACGGCGGCGTGCCGGGAGGCATCGGCTGATCTGGTTCCGGCATAGAGACATCGTCAGATGTGATCCGTGAGCGATTAGTGCTCATGGGTTCTGACGGGTCTGACGGCGAAACCTCTTCGTCCGACATGATAACATCCGGCGGTGTTCGCACGGACGGTGAAGTCTTGCCGCCTGTCATCTGGAAGAGCACCCCCGAGAAGGTTGATGGGTGTACTTTATTCCAGGAAACCTGGTGCGGCAAGCAACACGTCATAGTCGAATTGGGCTTCTTCTTGTTCCAGAAGACAAGAACGCCATCAGTTACACTGGTGAGTGCTTTGACTGTTCCAAATGTACCTCTGTATAGAGTACACTGTTCGAAACCAGACCCTGGTAAGAGTCTTGATCTAAGGCGAGTAATGTCTGACACCAAGGCATCAAGGGACGGTGATGGTTTGGAATGATGCAATGGTAATTCAGTTTTACTCGATAAGGAATTTACTCTAGCAACAAGTGATCTGATTTTCGGATCTTGCAGGAGTTTGGAATCCTTGAGAGGATTTGCTGTCAAAAGTGAATACTCTTGGTCAAGAAGTTCCGAAAGTCCCTGGAGGCATTCATCTCCAGAGTATCCTAGTATGTCTGTGACTAAAGAAAGATGAGATGCATATGTATCTCTCTTCAGGAATCTTGCCAAACACGAGGCAAAGGTCTCACAGAATTCATAAGGATACACTTGTGCGAGTTTCGTTTTAAGACCGTAGCCTTGAATACCCTTTTCGTCTCCTGGTGGAGATGTTGGAGATTTCGTTTTGGCAGAATGCCTCTGGAGAGGAGTTAGAACCTGCGGTGGCAGGTTGTGCATGAAAATCGAGGATTTCGATTCATAGTATCCTTTTGGATCTTTCATGCCATAGGCTTGTAGGTTACAGACCTCATAGCTGATCTTGCGGTTGGAAAACAGGCGTTTTGCTTCTGGTGAAGACCAGAGCCTGCTGTAGTATGGGTTCTCAAGAACAAAGTAACGTCCGAGCTTCATTTGGTGGTCTGCGACCGATTCACAGAATTTTAAAACAGAAAGTCTCTTGGCAGAGCCTTTCTTCCACTGTGAGTACCAGCTAGACCACTGAGAGTGATCGGGTGACATAACAATAATAGTAGGTTCTTGTTCCTTGATGATCCTAAGAAGATTGGAGCGACCTTGCGGTTGCTCAAGATCTAGACCACTACGCAAGTCGACTGGCTGACCTACTCGCAGACCTGACAGGGCAGCCTTGTGACTCATACGGGGAGATCCACCGTAGAGTTCTAGGAAGTCAATCTTCCCAGTGCTGGTGACCTGCCAGTGACACTCTTGATGCGGAACCGTTAGGTCTGTCGACTGCAGGGAAGCATCAAAGGTGACCATGCAACTTGCGTGGTCAGAACCTTCTGACGTCAGAGTTTCCTCATCAGGCGCGAGAGGAATCTCCACATCAGATGTTATGTCATAATTTTTCCTCAGTTTTGAGATATTAACGCGGACGATGCGTGTTCCAAGATCCACACCTACCATGGATCCTCCGAGTTCGGAGATCACCTTTCCTTTTAGCCAAGATCCATGTTTGGACCCAGTTGATCCAATCTTAGACTTATCCTCTGACCAGTAGAAAACCTTATCTCCCAAAGAGAAAGGTCCTTCGGTCATTGACAGTCTGGCCGCAAGATCTCTGCGCAGATCATCAGATTGGCGTGCCTCTTGGTAAGCCCTGTTGGCAAGCTCCTTAATGGCTCTCGCAGTGACTTCCGTATCAGTTGGATTACCTGTCAACTGATTGGGATCAGCGTTCTCTGGTGTTATAACATCTCGAGGACGCCTACCAAAGGCCATTTCTAAAGGAGTAACTCCTCCATAGGTAATCGAAGAGTTTCTTGCCAAACATGCTTGTCGAACGAGGTTGCCATACTTCATGGTGATTCCGTTATACTGCGGGTCACCATCCTTCAGGATCTGAAGTATGATCTTAATCTGATGCTTCAGCAATCTTACAGCAGCTTCGGCCCTGTTGGGCCATGGTGTTCCAGGTCCTGTTGCTACAGGCTTGATATTCTGCCGATTGTAATAAGCCTCCATTTTTGGAGTCATGAATGCTTGATCTCCAACTACAACCTTTGGGTTGATCTGAAATTTCTCAAAGTAGTCATTCATAATCGACATTGTAGTATGCTCTTCTTTATCCTGGACTACTTCGGAAGTCAACAGGTTTGTTGCTCCGTCATAGAGAATAAGAAATATTAAGCGACTATTCTTGCCGGGAATTGGAAGCTCACCGTGATCTACGAAGGTGAGATCACCGAAAGTCTCTGATCTTAAACCGGAAATCTTCGCTCTTGAAGGAGCTCTCACGTGTTCCTGACAGGCTGAACACTTTTTGACCAGTTGGTCATATAGCTCATATATCTCCTTTGGGATCTGTAAGGCTTTCGTGCGTCGCTTGAACTGATCCGTACTCATATGACGGTGCTTAAGGTGAAGCTTATAGAGTTCTACAGGGTCCTTAAGCTTCTCATGAATCCTGCGAAGAGCAATGGGAAGAGATGGCGATGGTTCTGCGACAATCTCTTCACCTGTAGGTGAGTCTGTACCAGGAGCCGGGTATTCTCTTGACTCAAGTGGTCTTACCTCCGTCCCGTCATCAGCTCCTGGGACCATAGACTTCTCCTCAACAGGAGGTTTGACCGCATATTTGCGGGTTTTCTTCAGAAGGTTTTTAAGACCCTTTGGAGTCTTTGTCTTCGCAGGTGGAACCTCAAGTCTTTCTTCTTCTGGAGGTTCGTGCGGTGCAGATGATTCTGCAGGTTTGTCTCTAGAGCCTGATGATGGTTCCGATGGTTCGGAAGGCTCAGGAGCATCACCAGATGGTTCTGGTGGATCAGGTTTCTTGGCAGATGATTCTGCCGGATCAGATGGAAGAGGCTTCTTCTTACCTGGAATGCCCTTCGGTGGTGGATCAGCTGCTCCTTCAGGTGCTTTGTCGCAACCTTTGAGGAACGTATGAGGCTTTTTCTGTCCTGCGCAGGCTGGACAGCGACCTTCCGGGATCTTTTTATAAGATCTTCTTTCTTCCTTTGGCTTCTTAGCTCCTAGAGCAGTCTCCGTCGCACTGAACGACGTACCTGACTTAGGGAGATACTTCCTGGTGGAAGTGAAGCCTAGAAGGTCCAATACCAAATGGTTATTGGTACTAATCGGAAGGGGGGTTTTGTACAAACCGAAAGCTTCACACGTTGCTAGGTCAGCTGTGGGACTACACTCGAGGGTCATTCTTAGATTCCTCATCTGTTCGATGGAGAACAAAATGGGAACTCTCCCCTGATCCAGAACTTCTATGGTTGTATCTCTTCTTGGAGTTGTGTTGAACCATAGAGTTACACGCTCCTTGATAAGAGCTGTTTCACTATCTGCGAAAGAGAACTTCGTGTTCGAAGGTGAGAAAGTGAAATCAATCATGCCTGGGGCACGTTGCTTCACGGCCTTGATAAGCCTGTTCACCGCATAGCGGGAACCCATAGCCCTAGTACAACCTGAGTCAAGTATGACAAAGGTAGGGTTCTTATCAAGATTGATCCGCTCTGTGAGAGCAGATAGGACGGTGTGCTGCAACGGAAACACCGCTGTTGCAGTTTCAACACCTTGCCCCTCGGATGGTTCAAAGACCTGGGGCACGTAACTCACTGATGAGTTGAACACGGGTTCTTGGTGCGCGCTCGGATCTGTGCCTCTACCTGATGATCCTGCTTGATTTCTTCTCTTCTTTCTCCGTGTTTTTCTTCGTGAGGCTTGTGATGCATAGTATGTATAAGACGTTTGATCGTCATAAGCGGCATAATTCCAACTGGAGTCAGTATAATAACTGTCCTCATACCATGAATCCCAGCTCGGTGCGGTGGAACTCTCATAGGCCTGTGGAGATCCAGTTTGGTCTCCTTGTAAGGAGGCAGACTTAGCTGTATCCTTACCTTTGCCTTTTGCCTTTGCGCCTTTGAAGGAGCTTCCTTTATCTCCTTTGTCCTTTCCTTTTCCTTTGCCTTTTCCACCTTTTCCTTTTTCCTTTCCTTTACCTTTACCGAAATAGCTGGAATCAGTTGGATCATGTTCTGCCTGGTTGGCTCTCCCTTTTCCGCGGTATGACCTAAAACGGCCACGTCCTTTTCGCTTGCCACCCTTTGCTCTTCCCGGTGATCCGGGACGCATTCTTGGTCTTCTTCCCTTTTTGAATCTCCTTGCAACGAAGGCCTCATGGTCATCAACTGTCCAGAAGACAGCTTCTTCATCCTCGGCGGCAAGAAAGCCTTCCTCAAGGGTGTCTTCGTCTTGGAGCCAGAATCCATCGACTCCATCGTATTCACCCTGATCGAGGATGAGGAAGTTTCGACCTCCGCGTTTGCGGCGTTGGTCTCTCCTTCCATGGCGGTCCTTCTTGTGAGAAGAGTGCCGAATGTTGGGATCCTGCAGACCAGTTCTGGTCGTTGAGAACTGATCGAACATGGTCTGCCGTACCACAGGGTACGTGTAGGTCTCAATTCGGTGACCTTGGTTGGTCAATGCTGTTACCAACCTCTCACGTTGCATCTCATTTAGGTCGGACTGCACTAGGAAGAGGAGAGCTAGGAGATTATCGTTCAGAGGAAACGCTCTTCGATGATTGTCAAGGCGTTCCTTGTTCCATGTTTCGAAATAGCGTGCGGCATATGTGTCTCTCTCGGCTGCATCCTGCATGCGCAAGAAGGTTTGGTCTGCCTGCACAGCTTGCATGAAATCTGGATGGGCATCCTCCAGAGCTATCTCTGGTAAGAGATCCATCCATGAGTTTTTCACGCGCTGTAGCACGATCTCAAACTTGGCAATCCAAGTCACAAAGTCTTGGTTGCCCTTCCATGCCTTGAATAGGCCGAGGAAACGCCACAGGAAAACGTACTGTTCTCCTTTCACGAAAAATGGACGCATCTTCTTCTTGAAGTAATCTACTCCATCTGGGGCTGCAAGCCTTTCTCGGTTCAGTGATTCCTTTTGTACTGCGGCCAATCCGGAGAGCCTCGTCTTGAGAGACGGACCTCTTTTGGTGTCATCCAGCGTTGTTATGTCGCACCAGTCGTCAATCAACTGTTCATACTCAAACCACGAGGTGGTGCCATCATAGGCAGGCGCGATCTTGGGCGTTATGCCTAATGATGCAAGCATGCGGTCAGATGTTGCATATGACTGTGCGACATAAGTGGCTGGACCTTGGGAGGTCTCTTCGTTCTCATATCCCCCGGAGGATTGGGAACTGTCGTCGGCTTCGCTATGCGAGCTCGACATTGTGCTGCCTCTTATCCGCTTGGTTAAGCGTTCGGCGAGGCCGACCGCTGTAGCGGACTTTGGGAGGCGGGCGGCCCTTTCCGGGCTCCGCTACCAGAAAACTGAGCCGATACACCCACAAGGAAATGCTCCTTGTTAGGAGGTGTATGACCAGTTTATTCCCTAAGGATCAAAGGGCAGCGCCCTGCACACGGACAGTAGTTGTTTTGTCTTGCTACGCAAGGAGAGCTTGTCTTGTCTCAATATGGTAAAACCACTGTGAGCCAATGGGCAGCGGAATGTATATGTATGAGCATGCAGCCATTGCTGTAGGTACCTGTTAGAGCTACCCCTTTAGAGGTTTACGCAAACAAGGGGTCCCCATTAAGGGTCCCTCCTTTTCCCCTTTTGGGGTTTAGGGTTTGGGGGTTCGGGTTTATGAGGGCTTAGGGTTTTAGCGTTCAGGGGTGAGGTGTAGAAGGGTTTGGGGGTTAAGGGTTTTAGGGCTTCGGGATTTAAGGGTTTGGGGGTGTAGTGTAGAGTTAGGGTACTGGGGTTTGTGGGTTAAGCATACTGAGGTACTCTCTTCGGGAGAATACAAAAGGAAAACTACCACACCAAAACCACGTATCCTAAATAATCCCACAATCCCTAAACTACTAAGCCCTACACCCACCCACGACAACCCGTCCCCTAAGTCTCCAAACATACAAATGATACCCAATACTGCATACTTTATGACGTTCACGGATGTTTCGCAGTACCCCTGAACCCCAATGAAGGTCTGAATTACGGTCGAAATTTGAAACGTCTTGATTTCCCGCTGTCGTCCTCTATGGGCTCTAATGTGCGCCAAAACCGAATTGAAAGATGAACGCCTCTAAAGACTAAAACCCTGAACCATCCCTTCTTGCGGCACGTCTGAAAGACCCTTTTGAGGAACCCTTAACGGAACCCTTGAAGGAACCCCTAAAGGAACACCCGAAAAAAAACGTGAATCGAACCCATAAAGGAATCCTGTCAAGGAACCCCTAAAGCTTAAACAGACGCCTTTATTCAAACCCCAAACTCTGAACCCTAAAACCAAGCCCTTGAAGGAACAGTCAAACAAACCTGTTTAAACCCGAAACTCTAGAGCCCGAGCCCGAACCCTGAAAGCAGCCGATAAATTTACACCCGAAACTCGTAACCCTCAACCCGAACCCTTAAAGGAATCCTTCAAGAGGCCCCTTTTCTAAACCCGTATATAACCCTAAACCCGAACCCTTAAAGGAATCCTTCAAGAGGCCCCTTTTCTAAACCCGTAACCCTAAATCCGCACCCTGAAAGGAATCCTAAAAAGACCCCTTATCCACGTCATCCGAATTTCACCTCCGAGGAGCGTCAGCGACTGCTGTGGGTCAAAACCTTCTGGCAGAGGCTGCCTTGGATCGGGGTGTAAGGGTTTGGGGTTAAGGGTTTTAGGGTCTGGGGTCTTGGGGTTTAGGGTTTAGGGCTCTGGGGGGTAAGGGTTTAAGGGGGCCTACTGGGGTATGTTATGGTATAAGTATGCCATCGGTCGGGGCTTACTGTGCCGCTTAGTTGTCCAGTATCTTTCGGAAGCTAGAGGTCAATCGTGCTTTCGTTCGAATTTGGGGTTGAGGGTTTAAGGGGGTCTTATTGTGGGGTACTGCCAGGGTTTCGGGTTTCGGGTACTATTAGGCTTCTAGGGTGCCAGTAGGGTTTAGGGTTCGGCGTGCTATGGTTCAAGGATTATGGTTCAGGGCATGTCGGTACTGTGTGAGGATTCTTGGGGTTTAGGTGTTGAAGGGTGCTATGAGGGTTTAGGGTTGACGGGGTGCTATGAGGGTTTGGGGTTAAGGGGGTACTATGAGGGCTTGCATGGGCTTAGAGTACTATGAAGGCTCAGGGTCTGGGTTAAGGGACGGCAAGGGCACGAGTTAGCTGGGATCAAGGATGGGGTACTAAACAGTCGGGTGTATGTGTTAGCGATTTAGGGCACGAGGGTTTAGGCTTGACAATTGCTGTATCGATTTTGGTACAACTTTGATTTATTCAGGACAAATGCACCACACAAGTGTTGCATTGTAGTTTGTTTTTGTGATTTATTTGTTCATATGCGAAGCAGGAACTACATTTTCTACAATTTCACCTGATGTTTGACTTTATTGGTAAAGGTCGAGAATTATTATCTCTATGTCGGATGGCAGGGTCTTCTCGCCAGGGCAAACGGAGTTCAAGTCAACTCTTCAGAATCGCCTTCTCGCATTTCCCAAGCATCTTTCTTCCCCAGAGGCTCTTCCATGATAGTCTATATGGAGCATCTGTAAAGCAACCACAAAGCTTACAGACACAAACCCTAAAACCCTAAACCCTAAACCTTGTCCTTCTTCCCCTTGGCATCGTAGTCGGTCTTCTCTTCAGGGTGCGACTTCGAGTGGGTTTGGTGACGTTGTCCCCGCACTTGAACCAAAAAGGTGCATTGACTTGGAGCAACTCAAAACGCACGTCAGGCTCTGCTTCAGGGCGACTGCCTGCACGTCCGATCGTCAGAGGGGTTTTGGATATTAGGCTTTAGGGTGTAGGGTAGAGGGTTTAGGGCAAGTTTAGGCTCAATTTGGGCTTACTTTAGGGTACTATGAAAGTTGGCGTTCGATTCGGGTACGTACATAAGGGTAGGGTTAGGATCTTAAGACTACGTTGGAGCATTGAGGGTTGGGTGTAGAAGCACCCAGGCACGCAACATGAAACGGGTTTGGGGCCCCAAGCCCTAGACCCTGAACCCCTAACCCAAAAGCACCCAAAAATCGAAACCCCAAAACCCCTAAACCCCTTAAACCCCTAAACCCCTTAAACCCCTAAACCGCTAAACCCCTAAACCGCTAAACCCCTAAACCACGAACCCCTAAACCCCTGAACCCTAAACCTTCAGGGCTTGTTCCCTGATGGCCTTTTGGCTTAGTATCGAAGCTTCAGTCTCAGTCAGAGCTCCTTGCTACAATCTGGGTTGTAGTTTTGGAGCCTTTTGAAAGTATTTATGAAGAGGTGCTTCTATAGGAACCATATGGCAAGTTCCAACATCTAGGCTCCGAGAGTGCCAAGCCCTGTCAGTCTCGACCTCAAACCCAAGCCTCATCTAAACTTCGATGACTCTCTCTGGTGTAGCTGAGGCTAGAAGCCCAGGTTGCCTGTGGACTGGATTTAAGGTCTAGGGTTTACGTAGGAGTTTACATCGGGTTCAGTAGGTTGTTGTCCTCAAAACCATTTCTAACGATCCCATTGCATAGGTAGCAGCGCTTCTGAGGCTGGTCCTGCGGCGCTAAGTCTTGCCCTAAACCCCACTGAGCCCCGGAGGACCCAGCTGATACTAAACTGCCCCTCCCCCTCTCTCTGTCTCTCTGTCTCTCTGTCTCTCTCTCTCTCTCTCTCTGTCTTTCTCTCTCTCTCTCTCTCTCTCTCTCTCTCTCTCTATATATATATATATGTATGTGTATAATGGAATACATGTATCTATATGTGTGTGTATATATATATATATATATATATATATAGAAACCCTACTTACTAAGGTCTAAACAGAAATAAATCTACGATTAGACATACATATATATATATATACAGAAGAGGAGGCTGTGGGGCCTGCGTTTTGGCAACCCACTATTTTCAGTGGTTTTGAATTTTTCGAGTGGTTTTGTATGTTTCGAGTGATTGCACGTGGGGTTCTCTGAACTGTGTACTAGTTTGGTGCGTGTGTACGTGTATGTTGTTGCTTTGGATGGTTTATAACATCAAGTATGAGTTGTTGTGCAAGTTGTGCAACACGAGGTCTGTTTATAAACACCGGGTTTGTTTATAAACATGTCGTGTCGTCACAATCATGTGCCTCCTCTTCAGAACTGATGTTGTATATGTTTAGAAACAGCTAGCCTGCCAGACATGTAGATATGCATGTGTTTATAAACACCGGTCTAGGGGGTGAAACCATAAACCTCTAAAGGGGTAGCTCTAACAGGTACCTACAGCAATGGCTGCATGCTCATACATATACATTCCGCTGCCCATTGGCTCACAGTGGTTTTACCATATTGAGACAAGACAAGCTCTCCTTGCGTAGCAAGACAAAACAACTACTGTCCGTGTGCAGGGCGCTGCCCTTTGATCCTTAGGGAATAACTGGTCATACACCTCCTCACAAGGAGTATCCCTTGGGGGTGTATCGGCACAGTTTTCTGGTAGCGGAGCCCGGAAAGGGCCGCCCGCCTCACAAAGTACGCTACAGCGGTCGGCCTCGCCGAACGCTTAACCAAGCGGATAAGAGGCAGCACAATGTCGAGCTCGCATAGCGAAGCCGACGGCAGTTCCCAATCCTTCGGGGGATATGAGAACGAAGAGACCTCCCAAGGTCCAGCCACTTATGTCGCACAGTCATTTGCAACATCTGACCGCATGCTTGCATCATTAGGCATAACGCCCAAGATCGCGCCTGCCTATGATGGCACCACCTCGTGGTTTGAGTATGAACAGTTGATTGACGACTGGTGCGCCATAACAACGCTGGATGACACCAAAAGAGGTCCGTCTCTCAAGACGAGGCTCTCCGGATTGGCCGCAGTACAAAAAGAATCACTTAACCGAGAAAGGCTGGCAGCCCCAGATGGAGTAGATTACTTCAAGAAGAAGATGCGTCCATTTTTCGTGAAAGGAGAACAG
>CAJNDT010001019.1:0-98801 GCA_905221615.1 Symbiodinium sp. CCMP2592
GGAAACCCAAAGGGGCAGCACGCACCCTCGTTTTCCGTCCAAGCAGAAAGTCCAACGACCGTGACAGGTCGAACGTCCGCCCAGGACGGGCTGCGCGCAATTGCGTCGCGGCAACGAGAAGCTACCAACGACACACGGCCGTGCTCACTTGAGCCAAAAATGTTATGAATACGAATTACAGAAGAGCATGCATAAAAGCATACAGCACAACAGCCAGCCCGCAGACTATGTACAGTTACATTCGCCCCTCAGCCGAGAGCACGATAGAGCCGTAGGATTCCGCGGGCGGCCGGAGGCCGTAAAACTGACCGACAGACCCTGCCCTCCTACAAACCCTTCGCACTCAGCACAAGACCTTCGTTTTTCACGGCCTGTGCTGCACGAGGCTCTGGTTTCCTACTGTACACAGCCTGCGCCGCACTGCGGCCACATGGCTGGTGAAACGAGCAGCTGAAGCTGCGGCGTTACTCCACGCGCTTCGGGAGCACTACCGTGCCTCCCTAGCCGCTCCCGTCAAAGACCTGTAGAGCGGATACGCCACCCTGTCGTCTCATCGGAAAGCAGCTAGGTGCTGCGACCAAAACTGAGGTGGCTAGAAGGGCGGAGCGCAGTCCGCGACTTCTAGTCCACGGTCACTGCGGCTCCACGTTGGGTTGCGCGGCGGGCTGCTGGACATTTGAGGGTTTTGCCCGCCCGCGGTGGTTCCGCTGAGGTGCTTCGAACTCCTCGAGCTTCAGCGCCTTGGACCACTCGGTGCCAAACGAATCTAGCCCCTTTTGGCTAAATTCAGAGGTCAGCACACTGGCGACCGCGATGCCGACCTCCGCGTTGGCCCGTGAACTAGCACTAAAGTTTAGGCTTCCTATCACGGCGCTAACTGTGGAGTCCGGCCTCGTCACGAGCACCGTCTTGGCGTGGTAGATGCCCGCGAGGCCTGCGCCGATGCTCACGTCCGTGCGGTTCTCGGCGGCGTAAGCCGCCTTGACCGAGGTGCCCTTGCCGACACGGACCTGGACGCCAGCCGCCCCTAGCTCCTTGAGGGACTGCAGCTGGAGCTTGGTCCGGCTCGTCTGCGAGTTGTCGGCAAGCACGTGGGCTCGGGCGCCTCGCTCCCGCGAGGACACGAGGGCTCCAACCAAAGGCTTGCTATCGAAGCTGTAGGCTCGCACGTAAACGTGGTCCCCATGCCCAGCGTCCGATAGCATCGTTTGTACCACAGCGTGATACTCCTGAAGGGTCAGAAACTTGACCCCGGCTCGCTCGAAGCCGTCAGGGATCGGGAAGTCTCTGACACGCCGTGCCTGGCTCGACATGGGAGCTGTCGGAGCCGGAGACGCCGCAGAGGTACCCTGGCGGGAAGCCTCCGCTGCAGGCGTCTTCGGAACAGTCTCTGTCGGAGGCGCCGACACTGTGGCCACCTCGTGGCGGCCTCTGAGCTTGGTAACGCCGTCAAGGCAACCCTCGGACGGGTTCCCGACATTCCGAGCTCTTTCAGAGAGCGATCTCGCTTTCGACACCATGCCGGCAAGGCACCCCTGTTCCAGGGCCGGCGCGCCGAGGATCGCACGGGCGCGTCTAGTCGCGGCCGAGGCGACGGACAGCGTTGGGGCAGCGCTCGCGCCTGTCATGGCCACGAGTTGCCCCGCAGCTTCAACAGCGCGTTCTATGTGACCACAACGTCCCTCGTTGAGGAATGCCTTGCAGTCGCAGCCTGCGCCGTCCGCGCCCGACCCGACCGTCACAAGAACCCTGTGTGCTCCGGCCTTAGTCTTTGATGCAACCTCAAAGACAGCCTCCCGGCCTTCGAGCGACACCAGAACAGCATTCCCAAAGGGGTTACCGTTCATGGCGTGCATTAGCCGGTTAGTGGCGACACGTCCGGCCCACCACAGCACTACGGCCGCGAACGTCCACAGTAGGACGACGGCCGCCAAGCCAACCACGCGGACACCCCGAACGAGGATACCAGAGGATTCCTCGATGAGGTCCTCCGCCGCAGTGGCAACTGCAGTGAGGCTCACGTGTGCCACCTCTCTGGCACCGCGCTCAACAGTGAAGAGGGTAGGCGCCAGCGCAGCGGCCACCAAACCCGTCTTCCATCCCATGTTGCCCGTTGTGGCGTGGGCTGCGCGATTGCGCGCTCTCCTGGAGAGAGCCCAGCTGGAGACCGCAGCGCCTATCGAGCGCACGGCCCCAAGGAACCCACCACGGTTCGAGGGCCCGGAAGAGACAGCGGGGCGAGAAGAAACGGCAGGGGCCTCGGGAGCCACTCTGTGGCCACCCGGGCCACGCAGTGGGAGCGTGAGGGCGGGCTGCCCAGCACGCTCGCCGAGTCGGGAGGAGTATGCCAGTCCGGCAGCACCTCCGGCCCACCATCCTCGGTTGCCGTAGCGGTTCGAGCTTCCCCTTCCACCACCTTTGCCACCACCCTTGCTGCCAGAGCTGCGGCCCCCACTGGGTGCACCGCGCCCGGAGGAAGGTTGGCTCCACCAGGCTCGGGCAGAGTCTTGAGATAGCTCTGCCTGCCTGCGCTTTTCAGCGCGGAGCCTCTTCCGTCCGGAGCGGAGGAATTTCCTCGCATGCTCCGCAAGGGGATCGGCGTTGAGGGAACGCTCGATACGTTCCATCTTCGTGCCCTCGCTCTCTTCCGACGAAGAAGCAGCTTCATCGTCGCCTTCCTGGGGCGGCATGCCGTGGGTTATGAACGACGCGCCCGACTTAGGGCCACTGCACTTAAAGCACAGTTTGCGCCATAACATGTTCCTCTCTTGGCATGTGTCCCGCCCACAGGGCCAGTAGGCGTTGGACATTGCGGCGGCGATCGCGTCCGAACGCTTCGCATAAAGGTACTCCTTTATGCGTTCCTTATGTTCATCGAGCCAGACCTCGATGAACCACGCCGGCGCCGTTCGCAGGTCCACCGGCGTGCTCCAGTACAGGCTGTCCTCGAAGATCCCCACACAGGGGGCACCTCCGAGCTCCTCGGAATCATGGTGCCGGCAGGTATTGCGTTCTGGTGGGTTCGCGCGCCCACAAGTAAAGCAATCCCACCAGCCCCAAGGCCAGACCTTGCCTGTGAGGAGCGGAACGCGCTCGGGTGTCGGTCCAAGCTCGTTTTCATCGTAATCGGGCCAGATTTCAAACACTGGCCTGTTCGAAAAAATCGCAGCCTGGTAGACGAACGCGCGCCTCCGGCGCCGCGCCAACGCGAGGAGCTGCTCGAGCGTATGCTCACCACCGCCTCGGAAGAATTCCCTTATCTGTTCATCATGTTGGAGATCAAGGGGGACCGTGAGCCTGGGATCCACGTCGCGGGCGCCGGGCCTTCCAGGCCCCGGCGGTGGAGTCGCATCCCAGTCCACGTCGCGCCAATCGGCCCCGGGAACCTCGTTCGAGAGTCCGTAAACCACCGAAACTCGGTGTTGGGGAGCCGGCGACTCCATGGTATCCTGCCATGTTGTGAATCGCTTCTTGGGCGGCGGCGGTCCCTCCGGCTCCGCGGGTCGCCGCTTGTCTGTGCTCGACGAAGCAGCGGCCCCGCTGGCACCTTCTTCGGCACCTGCCTCGCCACTAGACGAGGGATCCGCGCCTGTCCCGGCCGCGGCTCCTGCAGGGCCGGCTGGTGCCGAGGGCGCTTCTTCCTTCTTGGTGGTGGCCCGCTTGGCCGCGGGGCCTTGACGCTCCGAGCCGCTCTCCTCAACGGCGCGCTTGAGGGAGGAGAGGGACTTAGCCTCTGCTGTCTCCTTTTCCTCCTTGGTCACTGCAGGAAGGCGGGTGTCGCGCCGTGCCTCAGGAGCCGCAGCCGCGGCCTCCTGGTCCGAAGCAGCAAGCTCCTCCTTGGCGCGTGCCGCCGCTCTTTCCCGTGCCAAGCCTGCCTTCATAGACTCCGCGAGGCTAGGGATCCGGACCTCCGGACTCCCTGCCTCAGCTGGGGGAGTCACGTTGGCCGCAGGCGCTGCATAGGAGGAAGACGCCTCCTGAGAGGCATCCGGAGGAGCAGGAGCCATCTCCTGATCCTCGGAATGCGTCGCCGAAGATGGCGGAGCTTTCTTCTTAGGGCTGGAAGCCTGAGGCTCCGCACCCCATCGTGGATCAGGCGGGGTTCCAGTCCTCTGGACACCCCCCTTCTCTCGAGGGAGCCGATCCGTTTCCAGCATAGGGGGATCTATCTCCAGTTGGGTGTCAGTCTGCTTTGCGATAGGGTTCAAGACACCCGCGGCGAGCTTTTCTTCTCTGAGCCCATCGTGGGCGTTCCAGATAAGGTCTGAAAAAGTTTCCCTC
Source organism: Symbiodinium sp. CCMP2592 (assembly GCA_905221615.1). NCBI lineage: Eukaryota > Dinophyceae > Suessiales > Symbiodiniaceae > Symbiodinium > Symbiodinium sp. CCMP2592. The sequence goes on from CAJNDT010001019.1 coordinate 4,282, forward strand.
ATCGCTTGGACGTGCTCCCTCGGGGTATCTTCCCGGGGAGCGTCCACGTCCGGATCTTGGGGCTCCAAAAGCTCGTCGGGGAACGCCGGAGGAGGCGGTTCAACATCTTCGGGAACCTCTCCGGATCTCCCCTGCTCTTCGCGAATCGCCTCCAACGCTTCGCCCAGCGGGGTCTCGTCCTCAAACAAGTGACGGTAGGGACTCGGAGCTGCGGCGTTGGGCATCATGAAGTCCGTCTCCTCGTACGCTGGCCCGAGAATGGTACTCGGGTAGCGCACGGTAGGCTTCGCCCGCTGCACCGGCCTCCGGTCAAGGCGATACGTGCGCCAGAGACCATCGGAAGTGACACAAGGCGCCCCATCCGGGAGCCGCCTGAAATCACGCAGCTCCGCCCCGATGCGATCACAGAAGCGGTCCGGGTTGGAGATATGCGTAAACCGGCCCATGTCAGCCTCAAAGACCCAGACACGGTCTCTGTGGTCTCTGCGAGCTTCTCCGTGGCGGAAGCGTCTCAGAGCCACAGCGGCTTCTCCAAAGAACGCATCGTCGCACTGGGCCGGCACCATGTTCGCCGGAAGGCCCCTTCCGTGGACCGCCGCTCGGTGGTACGCGGCTTCGTACTCGTGCTCGAATTCGGCACGGCACCCGCGGATACCACACTTGTGGCCGGACCCACGGGAAGGAACCCTTCTAGGGTCTCCGTTCCCAATCTCCTCGGGTGTAGGGCAACCAGCCACGCCCCCGCCATTGATCGCACTCCGGTCGGGGGTGTCCCCGAGATCGACGAATTCCCCAGGCACTGCAGCCTCCTCGGGAATCGGATCCACACTGAAAGGCACAAAGGTGTGCCGCGCAGGAGACTTCGGAGCGGGCCGTTCTTGGCTTGCCGACCGACGCTCCACGGATGCCATGAAATCGTCGATCCCGCGTAGGATGGCCTCAGTCTTGGCCCGTTCCTCCTCGGTCTCCTCTGGGACGGCCGTACCTCCTTCTCGGGAGCCCTCTGGGCCTCCCGTGGAGGCCGAGCTTGCAGAAGGGGCTTCAGCACTAGGAACGGCCCCCTTCGGAGCGGCCTTGAGCGGAGGCCCACCAAGCTTAGGCCGGATAGGGCCTTGGTAAGGCCCGGGCCCCAGCCCTCCATGAGGCAAGGGCCGTTCCGACCGGTTCCTCGCAGCAGGTGGCGGAGGAGGAGATCGCGCGATGGGCGGCTCAGCCGGCCCACCCAGCAACCATCCAGGCCTGGTGCTCAAGAACTCCTCGGCCCTCTCGGTTTCCATGATCAGGAACGGCGGTGGAGGCCTGACCCCTTTCGGCGTCGGGCCAGGCTTCACCGTGACCATTCCTTCCGGACCGGCTGGCCTCTCCGGCGGCGGCTTCGGGTTCGCCTTCTTGCTGAAGTTCTTCGGGTGGAACAAATCCGCTGGAGTAAGCGTACGGTCCGCCTCCATCGGCTGATCCCCAGGCGCTGCACCGGCACCCTCAGGGTCACCGGGCGCGGCCTGAGGATCCTCAGGCAGCTCATCCCGGGCCCTGGTCGGCGTCTTGTAGCGGATCGTGTCCGCAGGCGGTGCTTCGGGAGGCACCTTTTGAGGGGGGCGGTGTGATCTTCCCCGCTCCTGTTCCCCTGCCGAAGGCGCTCCCTCTGGGGCCACCTTGGGGGTAGGCTTTAGTTTGCCTTCCCTCCCTGGCGGCGGCCTATCATCGACCGTCCTGGACCGATGCAGCGCAGAGGGCATCCCACGGGGACCACCCTCCTTAGGTGGTCCAGGCGGGGGTCCCGCCGGCATTGCCGAGCTCTTGGCCCGCACCTCAACTTCCAGCTCGGAAGACGAGTCCTCGTCCCCGATATAGTAGTTGACCGGGCCGGCTCCGCCAGGCGGCGCCGACTGCTCTCTGCGGACTCCGCGCCCGGGCTCCGCATCATCGACCCACCGCAGGGTGTTACCCTGACGCTCTGCAAGCGAGAGGTCGAAGACTTCACAGCCGGGTTGCACCGTGAGGATTCGGAGGATGCATTCTGGAGGGACACGCCCTGTCAGAACACATCCGTCTGTCCCTCTCCAGACGGGCACCCCGGAAGCCCTTAGGAGCTCGAGGTTCGAGACCCCAAGACAGGTCGAGTTCTTTCTAAAGCCCGACGTACTGTCCCGCTGTCTTGGGTACCCGGGCCCGATCACCCAATGGACAGTCAGGCGCGGGCCGTTTCCGCCTCCCGGGAGGAGGCCGTCGCGGCCGATCCGCCGCGCATGAAACACCTCTGTGCCATGACAGAGGTTGGAGCCTCCGTACTCTACCGAGAGCTCCCTCATGCCGGCCTCATCGAGGCCGTCTCCATACACGGTGCCCGCGGTCAATCCTGACCCACGGCCGTGTCCCTGGTGAGCCCGGATCCGGCCATCGACCAGCTCCAGCCGCTGCTTCTCCCGACCGCCAGCCGCGTTTTCCAGATCACTCGCCGCACCTGCCCCGATCGCGGACGAAGTGATCTGGAGCTTCTCGGCTAAGGCGGATACGCTAATCCAGCCCCCTTCGCCGAGATGGCCCTGCAGGCCGAATTGGCCGTGGCGGAGGGCTTGCGTAAGCGCCCTCTGGCAAACCGCGGGGTTCTCTAGCCACACCCACGGCTGCCATCGTGAGTTGCTATCACGACCGCCTTTCCCTTCGTTCCCGCGTCTGCGGCCACCTCCCATGGCGCCCCTCGCGGCTCCCTGGCCCACGAGGGGCCCGGCAAACGGAGGAAAAAGTGGGAGTGGCTCCGCGACCAGCCGGTCCACGGAGGACCCACCGGCAGCGAAGGAAAGAGGGGTACACGCGACCTCCCGGCCCACGTGTGCCAAAGCACACCGCGAGGCGCAAGAAGCCGATGGCAAGGGCCCGCGCGGCCCTTCGCAAGCTACTGGGCTACTCGTCTTGAGCCCACGCTGCGCGGCCATGTCCTGAAAGGCAGGGGGTTCAAGGGGGCTGCACACAGAGAGGGGGTAGGGCTCACACTCAGCACGACCTACACCCTGGACTACCTCACTACACCCTTGCTGCAGCACGCACGCAACGAGTAGTAGCATAGAAAGGAGGTAGCGACCCACGGGCGTACAGGCCTGCGTCCGAGCTGCCCCCCACGTTCCCCCCCGAACCCCCCGACGCGGCACACTAAGACCCCGAACCCTAACCTAGACCCCGCGGTCAAGACACAAGCGGTCAAGACGAACACAAGCGAGTTAGGGTATAGGGCTCTTGTGGGGTGGTTAGTGTCCGTTAGGGATTCATCGTGTTTTGCTTTTGCTTTAGGCGCGACCTTCCGGTCCGTGTCAGGCGGACTGGAGCTCGAGCCGTCGCGGCCTCGAGCGCCTAAGGCTTCAAGGGCGGAAGCGGCGGTCTGAGGCGCGGAGCGGCTGCCCTTCCGGCACGCCGTCCTTATCTCCTCCTCTGCCTCCGCATCCGTGAGGAAACGGCCGTCAACGACCCTACCTGTACGAACCGTCAGGTCGTCGCCATAGGCCACCCATTCCTTAGTGAACCTAAGCCTTCGATTGCGACCCGGCGCATACGCGCGGTCCACGACGTAGTTAAAATCGTCGGGACCATTGACAGGCCCGAAGGTAAGCCCAATAGGGAGGTACTTACCGCTACGCTCAACAATGGCAAGAACCTCCCTGGCACGCTTCGTGTTGCGGATCTGATTGAACCCGGAAACCGCATCAACGAAGCTATACCAGACTGATCCTACCGCTGCAGCGAGCACATCCGTGCTCCGCCGGCAGTAGTAAGTGGATCTCTTCACCCTGGCGTTTACCCTGCGGTAATCTACCACCAAGCGGCGTTTCCTCGCCCTCTTGTGGGAAGGCATCTCCTTCGTAGGGAAAGGGGCCGAACCCCAGGCCGAAGGGCCTCGCACAAGCTGCCCTCTCTGGACCTCCTCCTCAAGCCGGTCATCAACCCACTGCGCCGCTTCCCCGCGGAGCGCATGGGCCTGAGAGCTGACCGGAGGCCCCGTAGGGACGCAGTCGTGCGCAAACTTCCGGACCGTGGTACGCGCCGTACCTTCGACCCAGAATGCAGCGGCCTTCCGGCCCACCGTCTCCTTAATGGCTGCGAGATCAGCCTCTGTGAGCCCCGGACGGTTCTCCGTAGGGCCCAACCTGAGGCCTTCAATGACCTGCGCCTTATACTCTGGCGTACGGCGGGGATCGGCAGCCACAGCCTGGCCTGCCAACGCATAGACCTCCAGGTCCGCGAAGACACCATCCCAATCCTTGGCGTCTGCCTTCGACCGCCAGTGAGCATCCATCTTCCTGTAGAACTCCAGAACTTCAGCCTCCATCTTCGCTCTCTCTTGAGGGGAGAGGTCCTCGCCAGACTTAACGTCCGGCAACGGTACCTCCGGAGCGGAAGGCTTCGCAGGCTCAGCCGGCGGCTGGCCGCTCACTGAGCAAATGCTGTCGTAGCAAGGGAGCTGGTCGCCCCTCAGACCAGCATCCGCCAGGCAACGGCACAAGGCCGGAGCGAGCACCCTCGAAGAGGTCCGGGCCTTCGCGTGCTGATGGGCTACCCTGCCCAAAGCGTCAGGCTTTGCACAGCGAACGCAAACCGAATCCATCTTGAAGTTGGAAAGACAGATCAGCGCTCCTTCCGAATGCGTAGAACCCCTAGGAACTGATCCCAAGAGCTGACATCGATCAGCTCGGCCGAAAGCCCAAGGGAACTTCGGTTCCGAAAGCGTCCCAAACACGGGAGCCCACCCCTGGGCCTCCCAAGGCTCCCAAAGTCCTTCCTGATCTGAGATAGTAACAAGCATCTGGCGCCCCTTCTCGGCCACCATTGCTCCCCACCTACTGACCATGGAGAGGAACTCCTTGGGGATACCCTTACCGGATAGGCCCACAACGAGGCACTTGGGGTCGAGCGTATCGACCAGAAGGCTCAGGGCTTGCCGGTCCTCCTCTGAGGAGAAGTCCCAGCGGATCCCGTAGGAGCTGGCTCCTTGAACCGCAGCAGGAGGGCGACGCAGGCCTCCTGCCTTACTGACCTGAGTAAGCGAGTGCTCCGACACCGCTACTTCGACAAGGTCCACGTCCATACCCTCTAGGTGATCTCTGATCCACCCCTGGACCGCGGCACAGGAGCTACCTCTACCGACGATCAAGGAGGGCGCGGGAGCCTCAGCAAGGAGCTCCTTCACCGCAGCAGGGACGTCAATCGGGGAAGCTGCCACACCCACTCGGTCCGGCACGGACTCTTGCAAGGAGTAACCGGCCTTATCGAGCTTCCGGGCAGAAGACGCAGCGAGAACCCCATCCCTACTAATATCCACCTTGGAGATAATCTCCTTCACGGTGATGGACTCTATGGCCTGTCTCGTCCCTTCGCGGGTCAGAGAACCGCCTTCGTCCAAAAACGCAAGGTGCCACCGGACTCTGAGTCCTGAGGCGTCGGGGATGTACCGGTGGACGCCCACCTGTGCCCTGGCTTCGTCCACTTGCGTGACCTTGCCTAGGCGACAGGTTTTAGGGCCCACTCGGGCGCCCTGGTACGCAACATGGTCACCAATACGCAACACGAAGTTGCGGCCCCGGCGCTTGACAGTAAACTCGACCTGCTTAGCTTCACCGGCCGCTTGCTGACCCAATGAAGGCGGCTGATGCTCTGGCTCGTCGAAAAACTCTATGGTGTCCCTCTTCTCGGGCACCTCCGCATCTTCCGGCACGAGCACTACATCCTCCGCGTGGGCTTCACATTGCCGGCCTGGCGCCTCACCAGGGCCACCAGGAACAAGTTCGAGTTGCAGCCTATGGCCTTTAACCGCCACTATCCTCCAAGGGCCGGTCAGACCAGGCTTCCAAGGGACACGCCCCGCCCCCTCTGGCCGGGGCTTGGGGGAATTCCAGACAACTCTGTCCCCCACGCGGAGCTCAACTGTGCGACGCGACCGATTAGCAAGTCGGGCACGCGCCTCACCGCTCGCGTCCCAATGGCGCCGCACAGCGGCCGCCAAGTCGGAAAACTGCTTGAACTGGGAACGGGCCCAGTCCGTGATGGGCTCGAATTGGAGGGCCTCGCGGAGAACGTCCTTCTCCAACGGCAAGGCGAGGCTCCAGGACCGTTCCAGGTCCCTGGGGGTTTACCCATGCGCCCCCGGGGTATTATCCAACACATACTCGGCGACCATGAGCCATTCGCTCCAGTTCTCCATGGAGCCGCCGATATGCCGGATGAGGTTACCCAGAACCTTCTGGACCTCTTGGTGGACCCTCTCGTTGGACCCCATCTCACAAGGCCTGATAGCCATACTGAACTGCTGAGTTGTCCCAAGCATGGAGCACAACTCCAGCATCATGGCATTCTTGAACTCAGTGCCTCGATCAGATCGGATGAGGCGGGGCAGGGTGCGTGATCTCAGCACGCACCGCAGAAATGCCCTACGCACATCCGTATGCGTAAGTGTCTTCATGGGTTCCCGAAGCACTGCGTGGCTAAGGCAATCAAAGTACGTAATACTGTATCGGAAGCCATCGCGGTCCTCCCGATTAGGACCCTCGCAGTCGACGGAAACTTCCTGCCAACACGCTTCCGCGAGACATTTGACAGGTTTCGCTTCGACCTTCGTGGCTCGGGCCCTGCCCTTAACACACGCCAGGCATTTGGACACCCCCAACTTAACGTCTGGTTCCATTCCTGGCCACCAGACGGCCCTTTCAAGGAGACGGAACGTGACCTCCGCCGAACGGTGCGCCCCCAGGAGGCCACAATGCACAGTCATGTAGCATGACTTCCGCCACGTGACGCCATTGGGCCCGGCGATACCGTTCGGGACGACCGGGACGACCACCGTCTGGCCAGTCTGGATGGTCACTTCCCTCTCCAAGACTCCGTCCGAGCCAAGCTTGAAAGGGGCTTCCGGCTTCTTGACCGAAGCCGTAAGGGACGGATCTCTCCGTTGAGCCTCGTGCCAAGCCGTGCGAAGATCTGGCGTGACGCCGAACTCGCAGAGCCCGGCGCCATCCCTGGCCGCCAAGGCCAGCTTTTCTCTCTGACTCTCCGGGCTGTCCTTGTCCGACAGCACAGGGAAAGAACCGAGGCTGAGGGGACCAGAACCCCCGGACGCGGACACCTTAACCCGGCAAGTCCGCACGGAATGTGACTTGACACAACAGGGCCGGTGGGAGGAGTACAACTCCACAACCACCCGTGGGGCCTTGGTAGCGGACCCCACAAAAGCCAGGGTCCTGCTAAGCTCTCCTTCCTTGACCTCGATCTTCTTCGAGAGCTGGACGGCCATCCAATGGCCTGCCTTTCCTGAACACTGGAAGGCGGCGATGACAGGCGAAGCCCTGAGCGACTTCCGATGCCCAATGGACTGGATGCCGTCCCCATCATTCCAACCTTCCACGCGGTCCACCTCTCCCTTGAGACCAAGGAGACACGCAAAGGATTCCCGGAGGCGAACTTCGCCCTCCTGGAGATTCCATATGCGTTCGCACTCAGAATTAACCACATGCCTGTGGCTGTGCCAGTTGGGCTCGACAGCCCAGTTGAGCGAGCTCGGCCCGCTCAGGCAGGACGGTAAGGCCTGGTGCCCTTGCAGGACTTCACCAGAGGCGTTCACGACCCAGGAACTCCACAAAGAAGGGCCGTCCTTCTCGCACCCCTCGACTGGAAGCTCCAGGTCGCCCCCAGTCCATACCCTCGCCTTAATCCTGCCGTACACCGTGGGCAGGAGCCCTTCCACGGGCTTTTGGAGGAAACCTTTGGCCCATGCTCGGATGAGGTCCGTATCAATGTCCACCGAACCATCAGCAAGGCTGGCGGACAAGAGGGCGTTCACCTCGAGTGACACGCTCGGGTCGGCAGACTCCGGGCCCTCAGCGGCCTCCTTTTCGGCTTGGGCCTCAGCAACCTCCATAGCTGTTTCCTCCGCCTCCTGCCGGATGCACGAAGGACACCTTGAAAATAGGTATGTCCTCTTTCCGCAGGCGCAGACTCCTTCGTGATCCCAAAGCTCCCGAGAGGGCGCGTCAACGAGACCACGCAAGGAAACATCCGCGACTTTGGAGATCCCTTCTAGCTTCAGGGACGAAAGGACCTCAGCTGAAGCGGCAATCTTGCCCACTATCCCATATCCTGGTATAGGGGGCTCGGGAAACTCACGCCCCATCTCTGGGCACGCCTCAGCCACCTCAGCATGAGTAGAGTGCGCCTTCCAGACCTTAGTCTTAAGGCTCCAGATACCCTTGATCCCTGCCCAAGCGAGGCCCGCGACGCGGGCTTCCTTGCGCTGCAGGTTGCGAGCCTGGAGGGTGACTTCAACCACCAGCGGCCACCGCAAGGCAGCGGTGACAACTCCTCCTTGGCCAAGTCCTACCAGAAAGGTAGGGGAAAACGCAGCGGCTTCCCGAAGTAACTTCGCACAGGACGTAAGCAGGTCGACGCGGAGCTTCTTGACCTTCTTGGGCCCGGTAAGCTTACCGGTCATACCGTCGAAGTGGGACGCCACTCCGTCATCGTCCTCAAAAGGGCCCCAGCAGCCTCTCACCGCAATGGAGTGCCCCGTGATTCCCGAGACGAAGACTTCACGGATCTCCGTGAGCGCCCTTTCCTGCTCCGTCCAAGGGGCATAATCGAAAACAATCATAACGCGGACAGGGGGACCGCCCGCGACCCCGACCGGCACCGCAGCCGCGGTCGCCGGGGCAACCTGCGTCGCGTGATCGGAAACCGCGTCTTCCCCTACTGCCCAGGGAACAGGACCGTCACCTTCGGTCCCTTCTCCAAGGTACTGGTCCAGGTCGAACCCCTTCAGCTGGCCAGTCATCCCGACCAAGTCCTTGGTCCGGGCGGCCAAGAGCTCGTCCCGACCCTTCGGGTTCCTGGAAAAGGAGGCCCCCAGCGTCGCACTGCGACCACTGAGACTCCTGATCTCAGACCCATCCATCAAGATCTCCGCAACCCATCGAACCAGTTTCTGGTCTGAGCCGATATCAGAGGACTGCGCTCTCGTAAGATTGGCATGGTCCGTCCAACACAGGGTTCGGATAGTTCCGAAGACCTTTCGGGTTGCTCGCTTGACTTCGAGCTGTGCGAAGGCTTCTTGAATCAGCGGGGGCCAATTTTTCTGCGCAGGGGTCAGACTCTTGGAGTGAGTCATAAGAACCTTAATCCTTGAGAGGTCCCTGCTCATTTGCACCACCGAGCCCCCTACCGCAATCCCGCTGGCGTCCGCTATCTGCTCAAGCTGGCAAGAGCCATCAGCAGCCGACGCCTCATCGAAGGCCGCCAGGCTGATATGGTGGCTCATCATCTTCTTGATGGCCTTGAAAGCCTTGCAGCCGGCAGTGGTGCCTGTCCCCAGGCCCCCTTCCGGAAACTCCGCTCCCGGTTTCTGCCATTGGCCCAAAACCTTAGCAGCATGGCCATATTCCGCTGGCAGATAGCCCCGAAGCCAGTTCGCACACCCAAGGAATTGCTGGATGTGGAGCTTTTCCTTAAGCGGCGGGAAATCCACGACCGCTTGGCATCGCTCCTCCTCGGGCGCACTCCCGTGCCGCCCGATCCGGTGCCCGAGGAGCTTACCCTCTGACACACAGATCTCAGCCTTGGCGACACCAAAGGAGAACCCAAAGAGGATGCTCTTGTCGAGGAAAGCTTCCAAAGAGACCAGGTGATCGAGAAGGTGCGGGCAAGCACCTTTGTGCCTCGCACCCATATCCTCCCGCAGCTTGTCGTAGTAGTAGTCGGAGGGAGGTTCCTCGATCATCTTCTCAATGTCGGCCGATTCCACTATGTGGTCCACCGGCTCGTTCCTAGTGTCCACTCTGGAACCACTAGTGACGTCTCGGCCGTGGCTTCCTCCAAGCCCCCTCGTAGCGGAACCCGCATCCCATCCTGCCAAACGCGGCCCCGTCTTCGTCCTGAAGACCGCGAGATCGGACGTGACGGGCACGGTCGACCAGTCGACAGACTCGGGCCAAAGCCTGAGGTCCCTAGTCTGCCACAACCGCCACGGGCCGCCAGAAGACTTCAAGAGGCAAGTCTCGTACTGAAGCCTTTCGACATCCGGCCGATTCTCCGGGTCACCTTCCTGGGGCCTGCCGCTCCAAAGGCCAGCCATTCCTCCCTTCGTCTGCCACCACTGGCCCTCAGTGGGGATGGAGGAGAGGAAGGACACGGCATCCGGATCCGTAACCACGGACTCCGTGGCCCCAGGCCCTCCTAGGACCGTGCTTACGGCGGCAAGGGCGAAAACCGCCCCAACCCTCAGGCCCTTACGCCAACCCCTGCTGTGCGAGCATGCGCCGCAGCCTTGCAGGGCACAGACGGCGGTCCTCTCGGTGGACCCGCACGCAAAGCATCCAGGGAAGGTCGAGTCTTCGGCAGTGCCTAATCCGCAGTTCCCACACGGGTCACCACTCGCGTCCGTAAAGAGGGTCTCAACCCCTCCGCATTCACACGCGGTGGTCTGCGCGAGCCCGGTCCGGCCCTCGCCGACGACGGCACCCGGAGAGACAGTCGTGTCCTCTTCGGCTACCAGCAAGATCGAACCTTCCTCGGCTCCTGTGGGCCACAGCCCAGGCACTGCTTCGCAGTTGGCGGACTCTACCGTGAGGACAGCCTCCGTAAGGGAGCCATCCTGGCCTCCACTGCCTTCCCTCTTCACAGGTGCGATGACCCCATCTCCGGCCAAGAGCTCCAGCGGGTTCTCCCCTCTGTACCGGAGCAGGTCCCTGCCTCCGGTACCCGGCTCAAAGCACAGAGCACCGTCGAGACTAGAAAGCCTGGACTCGAAGGCGTAGGCGCGGTCCTTCCGCGACCTAATGTAGTCTTCGCACCTGGGGATCTTAATCCCAAGGGTTTCCAGGGAGTGGCAGTCAGGAAGGGGCTTGAAGCCCAAGCCCTGCCGTCCCGAGCAATCCAATGCGCGGCCGCCAAGGATGAGCCCATGCCAATCCGAGGTTCCTTTCGCGGCTATTTTACAGCGCACGAATATCTCTGGACCCTCGCTGCAGTTGTCGGGGGAGAGCCCCTCCAGAAAGCGAACTCTCAGCACGACGGCCCCCTTCAGGGGCACCGGCTTCCCTGCAGCGATCCCATGGACGAACTCCGGATGCACCCAGCGTTCGAACTTCACGACAGGAAACCTCCGGTCCTCCGTGCCGATCCCCAAGGCAGCAGCCCGGTTGAGGATCCCACAGAGGAGTTCCTCCGTGATGTGGTTCGAGCCTGCACACCCGTCCAGCATGCATTCCACCCTGCCGTCGATGACCTGCACGACTGTTCTGTACTGGTACCCCCCGACCTCGTTCTCGCAGAGGTGCCACCAGTCCTGAGGCAGCTCGTCCAACGAGCTGAACTTCGACGACGAGCTCTTGGCAATCGGGAAAGCGGAGGAGTTCGCCGCAACAACCGTGCCAGCGCTCCCAATCTGGATGGAGAGCGTAGCGAAGGGATTCACCATCCCGGCGCCACTCGGGGCCGCCCAGTTCGAAGGCAACGCGGCTCCCCCAGTGGCGGGAAGCGAATGGCCCATGTCACAGTCCGCTCCCTTACGGCACGACCCGTTCTTCTTGAAGAAAGGGCAGATAGTCCCTGGCGGCTTCGCGCCCGCCTTGGACTGCGCCTTGGGCTTGGCCTTGGCCTTGCCTTTGGGCTGCCCTCCGGGTCCACCCTTGCCCTTGCCCTTGCCCTTCCCCGGCGTTGTCGCCAGGGTGGACGCGTCCCGCTCCTTCTTGGCCGCGAGGGCCTTTTTGCGGAGCTCCTTGTCGTGCGAGTAAGGGCACGCGTCCCCTTTTGGGCAGTTCCCGTGGTCGCGGAAATGGAAACAGATAGGCTTACCTTTTCCCTTTCCTTTCGGACCAGCGGCAAGCGTGGAAGAGGCGGCCGCCTTGGCCGCGGCCTTAGAAGCCTTGAGCTCCGTCCTCAGCTTCTCGACCTCCTTCCGCGCGGCGGACAGGGCTGGGTCTTCCGTCGAACCTGCGTACACGCTATTAGCCGTCACCCGATGCGCAGCCTCACGCTGCTCATATTCGAGGACGACCTTATGCGCTTCTTCCCAGGTCGAAGGGCCTCGAAGCCCTGCGTATGCGCCGTCGCTAGGCCACAACCGCTTATCACCGCGGATCTCCTTCTGGAGATGTGGAGGCATCTTGCGCAAGTAGCTTAGGAAGAGCTCCCTCGCTGTCTTGCCAAAACCCACACTCTCCAGCTCCGCGATGGAGGCCTCAAACAGGGGCTCGAACTGGTGCCCTGTGAGACGGCCCTTAGTGAGGGCGACGTGCTCCGCGTCCACCCTCCTCTCCTTCTCTTCTCGGCTCTCGCCGAAGACAAGGTGCCGCTGCTTGATCCTTTCGTAAACGGCTTGGGGATTCTCAGTAACTTCCCCGGTCTTGGAGGCAGCCTTGTACACGTTAGTAAAGGTCTTAAGCCTCGAGCCGCGGCAGCGAGCACGAAGGGCGATGAGCTTCTCCCGGAAATTCATCCCCTTGCAGTTGTTGGCAAGGCCACAGACGTCCTCGAACTCTTCGTAGAACTGGACCACGTCCCGAACATCGGAGCGATCGTCGGTGAGCGAGGGCCATTGGAGGTCCGTCTTCACTGTCGTGATCGACGTCTGACCTCCGCGAGACGCCAAGGCTTCCTTGAGCGCCTCCGTCTGGGCCGCCAACGCAGCAGCGAGCTCTCCGGCTCCGCCGCTGGTGGAGGGAGGCTCGCCGGGTTGTCCTTCTTAAGCCCTTCGAGCTCTGTCTCCAGAGCCGCAAGGCGGGACTTCAGGGGTGATTCCCCGGGACCAGGTTGCGGATCCTCAGGGATCGCGAGCTGAAGGTCCACCGGGAGGGGCGCGGGAGCCCCGGACTTGGACCCCGACGCCGCAACGGCGCCCGTCCGGGCCGCCAGGGCCGGAACAGACGACGGAGTACTCCAGATCTTCTCCGCATCGCCGCTGCTCTTGCCTCCCAGGGCCAAGATCAGCTCACCGAGGCACGAGATCTCCTTCTCGACCTCCTCTCGGTCTTCCGACCCAAGAGAAACCGCAGCAACGGTAAACCTGGTGCGCAGAGCCCGCACCATCCTGGCAGGGTGCCAGTCACCTCCCATATTGCCGTACTCTTCGGCGAGGATGGTGGCCTTGGTGGTGATCTTCTCAAGATCCTCCACCGTGACCTCTGCCTGGTGCGCCTTCAAGGCCACAACCAGCCTTGAAACCCGCGTCAGGTAATCCGCGACCGGTTCCTGGTCGGGACGGTAGAGCTCCCGCAGGTCCGCCTGCAGGGTCTCCGCCGTGACGGGACCACCCGTCCCAGCAGACGAGGGAGGCCCGGAACGGGCCGGGCCGCCGGCCACCGGCTAGAGAGCAAGCGCACCAACACGGCGCGCCGTCTCGGCCACGTCCGCCGGCGCAGCGGCAGGACGCGGAGCCGGTACCCCGGCCTCCGGCAGAAGCTCTTCAGAGCTGGGGCCCGGATCTCCATCCTGAGCACCCGGGCCCGCTTCCGCAGCTGGAGCTTCCTCATCTTCCTCTTCATCTTCTTCCTCTTCCTCTTCGGCATCGAAGTTGTCGTAGAGGAATTCCATCGTCTCCTTCCACAGACGCTGTTCCTCTGCTAGCGTCGTGGATCGTCCGTCCTTCTTCTTGGTGGGACGGGACCCCGTTTCCTTACGCCAACGGAGCCAGTACATAAAGGGCATCTTCTCCGGGTACTCCACTCACCCATCCTCGATGCACCTCAGCAACGTGGCTCCTTCCGGCTGACCTGCGACCTCAGCGCTCATGGTCGCCTAGCGAAGGAGAGAGCCCCGTGCCACACAGGACCACGGCCTCAAGGCGCACGACAAGCGCGCCTTCGAGGCCACGTTAAAAGATTGCGGCGCAGCAGCCGCCTGGGTGGCCGTCTCCCAGAACAGCCCCCAATTGTGGAGAACGGAAACCCAAAGGGGCAGCACGCACCCTCGTTTTCCGTCCAAGCAGAAAGTCCAACGACCGTGACAGGTCGAACGTCCGCCCAGGACGGGCTGCGCGCAACTGCGTCGCGGCAACGAGAAGCTACCAACGACACACTGCCGTGCTCACTTGAGCCAAAAATGTTATGAATACGAATTACAGAAGAGCATGCATAAAAGCATACAGCACAACAGCCAGCCCGCAGACTATGTACAGTCACATACTACTACTACTACTACTCCTACTACTACTACTACTACTACTACTACTACTACTACTACTACTACTACTACTACTACTACTACTACTACTACTACTATACTACTAGTTACTACCACTACTACTACAACTACTACTACTACTACTACTACTACTACTACTACTACTACTGCTACTGCTACTGCTACTGCTACAGCTTCTGCTACTACTACCACTACTTCAACCGCCACCACCACTACTATTACTTGTGGCTGTACGTGTGAGTTTTCCTCAGATCATTCGCATTACCGTGATATTTGTTCTGCGCTTACCGGGTTTCTTTGTGCAAGGTGCTCAGCTACTACAGACAGTTAACGTTAGCGCGGCTTGCCATTTTCCTGTTGATGCTTTGACAAGGCAAGATCAACATACACAAGATGCAAACATCAGTGCAATACGATATAATACCATGAAGACTGCAATCTGGATGATGTTCTTGTTCACGAGGTCTGCTTGCTATTGCTGGTGTTGATGTTGGCAGCGATGATGAGGACGATGTCGATGGCCTCGTCACGGATGCTTGTGATGACGTTTAGGGCGATGGTGGTGACGCTGATGACGGCTAAGGTAAGCATGAACACAGGCTGATGATGATGATGATGTTGTTGATGATGACCATCTGGATCATGCCATTCACTGTGCTGATGATGACGGTGGAGACGATGACGACTCATGTAAAGTTTTGCAGTGGGTTGTTCCTTTTTGTAGTCTGTCTTGGCCGCACCAATGTGCATACCGCTCCTGACCCACATTCATATCGCTCTAGCCTCGGACAGCTGCACACCTCGGAGTTCAGAGCCTGTGGAACTATCAGTTGAGCGGCAGTCTGCTTTCGGAGGTCTCAACGAGTGTGTGTGTGTGTGTGTGTGTGTGTGTGGGCGGGGGGAGGGAGGGAGAGAGAGAGCGAGAGAGAGAGAGAGAGAGAGACGCGAAGTTCAGGAGTTGTGTCAGCACTTTCACGAACACCAGAAAGCAGACAAAGAAAACTGTTGACTTGCGATTGAAAAATCATGGATCCCGGCAATCATTCAGCATCTCAGCAAGAATCTCGTTACGCTACCATTTTCAGCTGGGGAGTTTAGGTTAAACCTGCTATGGGTGCATGGCCATAGCCAATCAAAGCTGCTGTGGTCCTTGGCAAGGCCTGATGCAAGGTCGCCCCAACGGCCGATTGATCAGTGCCTGAAGATCCCCTTCTCGCAGTATGCGATTCTCAGGCTCGAAACTTGCAGGCGTCCTGCAAGTACGGATTGTGTGCCCATGGGACAGATTTGAAACAGAGTTGAAAGGTACATGAGGGTTTGTTGCATGGACTGAAGGACTTGTTAAGATCCGCTTAACTATGGGAGTATGGTAGAGCCCCAGAAGAGGGAAGCCCTGCATAGAGCGCCCAGCGATTGAAAACCTAGCAACTGAAACTTGGACAAGGCCTACATACACATACACATATGTATATGTCTAAGTCTAAGGCTATGTATGCATATATGTACATGAAGGTATAGATGTATATGTCTAACCAGGTATGGGTATATGCACTTCTAACTATATAGGTATGGATAACATACAGATGCCAGCATGGACTTTGTATCGTAGCCAATATGGGCGCATGTGGCGGCAAACCTGCTGCCAAGCAGCAGGAAAGTCGAGAACTCCGTTTCCACGACGGAGTTCACTACAGCCCACTGGAATCCAACGTCCATAGAGGATTTCTCAACAGCCACCTTGGATCGAATGACTTCGATGCTCCACTCGATTTCGAGACTCAGTTGTCGGTCGACGAGGACACACTGGACATAGTCCAGTTTTCGGCCCCGATCTTTGTTGCCGAGGAAGGCGAAGGCTTCAGCGTTAAGCTGATGCGACTGGGGTCGCTGGCTGGAACCGTCAGCTGCTATTTCCGGACGGAAGCAGGCTCTGGCAAACCTGGAGTTCGCTATGTTCACGCAGAGGGGGAGGTCGTGTTCGGCGACGGGCAGTTCGAGGAAAGCATTGACATCCAGATCATAGATTCTCCGGAGTGGTCAGCAACCCTTGAGTTCAAGGTCGTTCTGAGCAATGCCAGGGGGTGTTCCTTGGGGAAATACCTGAAGGTGTGTCGCGTCAAGGTCTTGGACTCAGACCCCTTTCCGAACAGCGACTACGCTGAGCCTGTCAAGGCGGGTCAAGATGCCATCAAGGAAATTAACCCACTACCACTCTTTGTGGACTTTTGCAGGCTGATGCTTCAGATACCTGGAAACTCGAGGCGATTTGCTGTGATCTTGCTCTGTGACCAACTTAAGAATGCCTATCTTTGGTTTCAGCTCAGAGCTTCCGTGTACACGGTGAACGTGATCTTTGGTGGAGAAGACGCCGTGGACCAACTCATCATCCCCGGAGACGCTGTGACCACTGCCAAGCTTCTCGGCTTGATGTACATCGGCCTTCCCCTGCTCTTGCACCTTTACAAAGAAGCCAAGACGCGAATGGACATTGCAGGCCACTGTAATTTCTACTTGCAAACGAGCTTGATGCGGAAATACATGAACTTCAACGAGGACTCGAGAGCAGCAGTCTCGCTTGACGCAGTTCAGAAGGTTGTGACCGAGCAAGCGCTGGATGTCTCAAACAGCCTGGACAACGTGTCGTCCATGCTAGAGACACTCGGTCGCCTGATCATGCTGAACTCTTTCGCAATTTCTAGTGATCCGGGCATGCTGTGGGCTGTTCTCACAATGCCTGTGGTCATGCTTTTCTGGGTCCTCCTCCGCCATAGGTGGTTGACAAAGCCTGAGAAGGACCGTCCCCACAAGAAGCGAGTCAGTCAGCTGGTGTGTTCCATCAGCGAGTACTACTCGCTCATTGCTGCCTACTTCCAACGGCCTGCCATGAACGAGAAGTTCGCTGCGAGCGTGGCTAAGCTTGGGGAGGTACAAGAGCCTCTGGGAATCTACCACATGCGCACCGAGTTTTTTTTCGCTTGGCTAGGGCCATTCTTCTCCGGCTTCTACTTGTGCTTCTATGCGCAGCAAGTGATGGATGGTCAGTTATCGTTGGGAACGTTTCTAGCAACCATCTCTGTCTTCAAAGAGGTCTCCTCGAATTTTGCGGATGGATATTCGGTAATGATGAGTGTTATCTCCAAGTTTGAGCCTTTAAATGATATTGCTGTTTTCTTGAATCGGCCAACCGATGTCCGAGACTTGAAAGAGCTGGTGAATAGACGGCTCAAGGAGACCAGTGAACAGCGGAGTCGCTTGATGCAGCTGTCGGTGCCAATCCCTCCCGGGATGGTGCGGACTGACCTACTTCCAATTCGCTTGGAAAACGTATCTTTCAAGCTTGGGATGGACAAAGAGCTATTCAAAAATGTAGACATATTTGTCGAGCAGGGCAAGCTGATCGCTGTGGAAGGCACTCATGGATCTGGCAAGACGAAGCTGATCAGAATCTTGGCTGGTGGGATTTCTCCGACGAGTGGCGTCGTGACCATGCCCTCGCATTTAAGGTGCGTGTTGGTTACGCATAACGTCGTGTTGATGAATACTTCTCCGCTTCAGAACCTCTTCTTTGGGGATCCTCTCGCCTTAGCACAGACAGAAGATCGACGGCGTGTGATGTCGATTCTAGAGAAGCTGGGGATGAATAGAACCCGAGAGCTTGCTGAGAAAGAGATCGAAATCTTACAGGAGCCTTTTTCGGATGAGGAGGAGGTCGTCACAAACGCTGGCTATTGCGGCGACGCTGGAAAGGAAAAAGCCAAACCTACCCATTCGCCATGGCTTCCGCCAGACGATAGTAAGCGAGCGGAGCGGGTGGGGTCCGCCCTGCGTGGTTGGACGGGCACCCTGTCCTTCCAGGAAAAAGCGAAACTGCACATTGCACGCGCCCTGGTTGTGAATCCCGAAATACTGATTCTTGAGAAGCCACTGATGAACTTTGATGACAAAGAATACCGACTGGTTCAAAGGAGTCTCAGAGAGTACGTCTACAATCGAGGAGTCGCTCTCCC
The DNA here is from genome assembly GCA_905221615.1 of Symbiodinium sp. CCMP2592. Lineage (NCBI taxonomy): Eukaryota > Dinophyceae > Suessiales > Symbiodiniaceae > Symbiodinium > Symbiodinium sp. CCMP2592. Next base: position 22,458 of record CAJNDT010001019.1, read on the forward strand.
TGTCGAGTCTCGAGAAAGCCGACGGCCCAGGACTTGCTTTTACAGTGCCGAGCGGGAGGATACCAGTCAGACTGACGTCGTTTGGAAATGTGACGGCGGCAGTGTGGTTGCAGAGAAACCCCCGTTGCAAGTTCAAGAACCCCGAGCCAGCGGAAAGGACATGTCGTCTCCGAAATCGTCATTGACTCACGACATCCAGATGACCGCAGTGTAGCTAAGTGTCTCACCCACACGTTTTGAAATTGGGAGATCCCTCAGCCAGGCTCCAGTCACAGAGCTGCGCCGGCTGGGTTGGCAGAGCAGGAGTGAACTTGGCCCCTTGGTCCATGAGAGTTTTGCCCAAAGGGTCCAAGTACCATTATAGTAGGTACTCGGGCCCCAAAAGTATGTACTATACTATTACTTGGACCCTTTGGGTTGTGCATTCCTTAGATGGTCAGTCGCGAAGCGGCAGTGGCAGCTCAAAGTGAGAGGCCAGAAGAACCAAACGCACGCCCTGAGACCTGCTGAGCTGGCCACGGCTTGCGATGCAGAAGCCAGAGACCTCCCATAGCCTGCGTTGAAAACCAGTAGCGAGTTGCGAGAGCTGACGCCTTTCTCTAAAGCTCAACTGTGGTTTCATTCTCTCCAACCTCACGCCAGTACAAAATGTACAATCTACGGCTTACCATCCCCTTCGCAAGGCGCAGGAGGCGTCCTTGCGCCTGGACGTGGCGTGCTTCAGCGCCCTGGGCTCCACCCTCCGAGTGCAGTGGCCACGAGCGCCCTTCGATCCTGAAAAATAACCAACAGTATTCAATGGCATCATTAGACGTGTCCATCATCGGGGCGACTGTGATAGTAGTGGTATGTAGTGGTAGTGGTAGTAGTGGTGGTAGTAGTAGTAGTAGTAGTAGTAGCTGCGTTCAGTGCTCAGATGTTTCGGGATTTTCGGCTGACATCCTGCCCGGTTCCGGCTCGGGACTGGTATCGACTCAGAACTGTTGTTTTGCGTTTTTCCGTTGAACGCTTGTGCTTCCTGAGGCTGCACCAGTTGGAGGTTTGCAAATTGCTAGGCCTTCGTCCAGATCAGGCAGGGCCTGAGCGTTGAGGGGCTTTAGCTTATTGTGATGCGCTGCGGCCCCTCGCCCGGCTGTCTCGACACTAAAAAAAGCTGTTTGTCCGTTCGGTGCCTTGGGATGTGACAAGTTGTGCTACATCAAGCGATTTTACCCTGAAGGAGTGTTGAAGGCTCGGCTGTCCTTGAGTGACTGACTGGAACAGGGTCGCAAATTTCTTGCTGACAGGTACACGGCTTCTGCATGTTGTAGACCAGGTTTGATCAATCATGTTTGTGTGTCCATACACCGAGGTCACGCTATCTGAGTTTACAGTTTGCTTTCTCAATCACTTCTGCTCCACCTGACAACTCAACAGTTCATGCGCCAAGCTTCCGCACAGCAGGGCCAGTGCAGCGGAATTGAGCTGATCGGACTCAGTGCACGGGGAGTGTGAGATGTAACTGCACGACAAAGTACACTAGCAGCCAGTGGCAACAACAGCAGCAGCCCCACCGCCACCGCTGCCGTCTCTCGTCCGGACAATCATATGTACACTATCACTACTGGCAGCCACAGCAGGCATCGTGTCCACACATGTCTTTTTTCAGACACGTCAGTCAAGAGCTGTGTCATATTAATGCAATCGTGCACCTCAGCGTGTTCCTGCTCTATCGTTGTTGAATGGTCCACACCCTTCTTCTGACCCTGGATTCTGCTCCAGTGCACACTGGTTTGCCGCTGTTGCGGCATTGTTGTGTATGTACCTCTTGCTAAGTATGTTGAAGTTGCTGTAATGATGTTTGTGCCAGTTCTTGCTACTGTGCCTCATGCGTAGTGGACTGCAAGCCTTTTTGGACGTGTCCACGTAGATGTGCTCAAAGACTATTGACTATTGTCCATGTCTGTCATTGGTTTGATGATGTTCTTCTGGACACTATTGCCTGTTTTAACCCTCACAACACGAAACAACACCACTACAATCATCATCATCTTCGTCATCATCATCATCGCATCACCACCCCATCACATCATCATCGTCACCATCGCCGTCGGTATCAGGGGTTCCTTCAGTTCAATCTTCGTTCCGCCACAGGTGTCTCTGAACGCTGCTGTTTCGGTGGCCAACGACTGGCACCGTGCCCTGGACCGTTCCTGCTGTCTTTGAGTATGTTCAGGGCGGAGCGCGGTTTGCTCGGCGCTACTCTTCTCCCGTTGCTAAATCCTAAACGGGAGTCTGCTGGCCTTGGTGCATAGGCACAGGTAACAGGTAACTTGGGGATGCACCTTAGCGATTGTGGGAATCTCTTGCAACAGCTGGAGGAGAGGGCGCCGGACTCGGGTCTTTAACTCTGCAGAGCATACTGTTAGTGCCCATGCGACCCTTCGAAAGCAGCCTTTCGTAACATCCCCAAAGATCTTTAGCTGAGAAGCTTCTGCAAGAGTTTTGGGTTGGCCTCAGACATGTGCGCTGTCCAATCCTTCAGGTGGAAGTCCTCCACTCCCTGAGGTCGTGCCTACTGGTCCCCGAAGACCCTTACGATGAGCGGAACGGCTTTACAGTTGTGAATTAGGGAGTTGTAGATGTAGGATGCCACTGCGTTCGCATCGAACCGACGCAGCCTTCGTTTTAAATCATGCCAAGCCACCTTCATACCATAAATGCTCAGGCTCTCGTCGAGTCAGGTGCTGACGACCCATTGACCTCGTTACCCGAGCTTCACTCCCAGCCGGGTAGCCGAAAGGACGTGCTCCGAAGTTTTGAGATCCTCCAGTTGCAGAAGGACTTGGTTTCTGAGACGGTCGAATTTGAGAGCCGATTGAAGTTCCCGGTTGCATGGGACACTTCTCTTCTTCGTGGCTGGTTACCAAACTCTACACGTTTTCTTTTCTTCGAGCTGATATGTATTCGAGTTTGCTTAGCCAGCACTCAGTGGCTTCGTCGCTGACGATGGCGATTGTGCTGCTGACGGTGTTGCTGAATGCTACCCAGGGGACGGGGTGCTCATGCGAGGATTGTAATTAATTAGTTCTATATTCTTCATGACGATCGTGGGAACTGGCGAAAAGCATCATCGGTGTCATCAACATGATCAACCAAGTGGGTGTCAGGACATTGTTGGCTTTGGCGCAGCTGTCACCGGCTCCGCAAAGACACGGGCTTGGCGACCTGTCAACCGAGTGCAGTCGGGTCGAGGAAGCTTGGATTGCCGTTGCGCTTGTTGTTGGTGGTTGCGGCGGCGCTGTTGTCTTTCTAACGATCTGTGAATGATTTTTTGGTGGTGGCCGATACGCAGCTGTTGAAGCTGATTACTGCAATAATTTGGTTCTTCTCGTTGTAGTTGTTGCTTCCATTTGTTGGCATTGTGTGTGTGTGTGTGGTTTGCGGTGCAAAGGCCCGCGGGACTTCGAGCAAATCATAAGAAAAACCCTACAGATACGAAGGTGCAGTGCTGGAAGTCACGTCTGCAGTAAGTCTTTCAAGATGCTCATGCGCTGGTGATGATCTTAATTACCCATGCAGGTCCTGAACGCAGTGGAGATTGAGCTGAATTCTTGTCGTATAGTAGTGGTAATTAAAGGATGCTATCGGAGTTCAGTTGAACCTCCCAAACATGCAGCAGATGTCGACGAGGTCAGCTGGGTTGAATCTTTGGCAGGCGCATGGGCCGTGAGGTGGATAAATATGCTGGCCGAACCCCTTCATGGCGTTGTTCTGACAGCTTAATGGCCCTATCCGTAGCACCATACATCTACTCGTAGCTAGAGGAAACACATCTGGCTCATAGACCACATCAGTTCCCTCAATCATATATGTTGAAGTTAGGGGAGACAGAATGTTGCTCATGTCAAGCTTTTGTCGTAGTTGGATAATTAATCCCCGAAAACAACTTGAGGTGCGAGCAGCATTGTCGCAACATGTTGCAAGTAGTAATTAACCAACTAGCTTGTAGCACTCAATCACGCAGGCTTTCGGAATCGCAATGGCATTGGATACCTCTGCTCCAACACTTCCATACCGAAAGCCTCCAATCCTGACAGAACCAAACCTAAAGACTTTGGGCAATGTGCAGGCGCTGGAGGGCTTGGGCCTGGAGACAAGCCAGACAGCAGGCTGGTCCTCATTCTTCCGTGAACTATGGACATTTGGCAGTTCTCCCCTGCCTGCTTATGGCTCCGAATACCATTGGGGTTGCTACTGTTGTTGCCGTCGGTGGTGGTTCAGGTGTTATACATGCGCTCTTGCCTGTCGTGGTGTTATCATCGCCCCTTTTGCCTCTGGCGTGGCACGGGGGGACCGTGTAAAGTACGGTACCGGAGTTTTGCTACTGCTGTTGTTGCTGTTGCTGTTGCCGTTCCCGTCCCGTCTCCATCGCCGCCGCCGCCGCCACCGCCGCCGCCGCCGCCGCCGCGGCTGCTGCTGCTGCTGGTGCTGCTGGTGGTGGTGGTGGTGGTGGTGGTGGTGGTGGTGGTGTCGGTGTCGGTGTCGGTGTCGGTGTCGCTGTTGCTGTTTCTGTTATTGATATTGTTTCTGCTTCTGTTTCTGCTGCTGCTGCTGCTGCTGCTGGCGGCGCCGGCGGCCCCGGCCCTTGGTGTTGGCGGCGGCGGTGGTGGTGGTGGTGGTGGTGGTGGTGGTGGTGGTGGTGGCGGCGGTGGTGGTGGTGGTTATGACAGAGACTGTTTAGATCTAACTTTGATGCCGGAAGCTGTCCTCACTGGTTCCATGTCTCTTAGTAGTTCCAACATCCGATGCTAAGCCTCCGACAGTGCGACATCAAGACACAAGACCAACTGAAGAAGGATCCGGCGTAGTCAGAGGGATGGTGCCCAAACGATCACGGCAGAAATTCATTATGCCTGCTGGTGGAAGTGCTGCTTGAAACACGAATCCTAAGCGGCTTCGCAGTCATAAACCTGCTAACGATAGGCAGAATAGGAATGGCCGTTCTGGTAGCCACAGCCGTAACTTCTAGACCAGCAACACCACTAGTCGACAAGATTGCTCACTGGCAGACAGGCAACGCCCGCGTTGCTGCGGCCACAGCCGGAGACTGGTCGCTGGCAGGGGAGGCTGACAACCTAGTAATTATTGCTACTCTTGCTGTTGCTGCTGTCGTCATCGCCATTGTGGTCACTGATTTTCGGGTTAGCTCGTGTTTGATTATCACGGTTAATACTCTCACTATTGCCTGGTCCTTCCGGGATTGAGGTTCGGCTTCGGGCTGCGGATATCGCAATTACAAGTCAACTGTAGTCTGAGCGCCACCCGCTACCTCGACTTGTCGAACTCATGACATGCTGGACCTTGATTTGCTCGAAGGCGCTGCGGTCGAACAGAGTCCGCCAGCTGGGAGACTCTGACAGTGAAAAGTATTCTCGTTTGTCAAAGACGGTGCAAGAAGAACTTCTGATGAAAAGGCATTAACTCGCTTCGCGCGATGGAGGTCAATGTCTTGAGTCGTTCGGGGAATTTCGGGTGGAATCTCCTGCCCTAAACCCTAAACCCCTGGTCTTCAGCTTGAGTGGATGACGTGTAGTTACATCTTACATGCCTTGGGCAAGCACAAAGGCGAGCTCTTGGTTCTGTGTTCACGGGTCTTTGCCGTGTGGATTTCAAGGGAAAAGCGCTATACTGCAACAACGACCAGCAGCAGTAGGCAGTCTCAAGGAATGCTCAGATGTTCTGCCTTTCAGAGAGAGAAACAGAGAGAGAGAGAGAGAGAGAGAGAGAGAGAGAACAAAAAGGAGTACGTGGGGCACGCAGAGCAAAAGAGAGGAATGGGTTATTAAAGTCCATGTCCATGCCCTTGATAATCGAAAGAGAGAAAGGCCGAAAATGCTAGCAAAATGTTGCAGAGAGGCAGAGGGTAGGCGGGAGACACTAGTCTGAAGACCAGAACTGGATATCGTCGCCTTCGGCACGGTCCTCGGTGGACTTCGCTGGCGTGCTGCGCAGCTCGACGTTGAGAAGCACAGTCACATGTTTGGCGTTTGCGTGTATGTTTGTGTTTGACTCTGTCTTTGTCTCTGTGTGTGTGTGTGACTGCATGCTGTGATGTGGGAATGTCTCGTTTGTTAACAGGGTTTCCAGTGTTTCCATGCCTATGTTGGTGCAACTGGCCCAGGATTGCACTTGGCGACAAGGCGTGCCAGGACAGCAAAGAGGCTACCTATGACGTACGATTTCGGGAGTATGAGTAAAGCTTGGCAAGGAAGTTTTCACTAAGCCCAAATCAGCTTCCATCTCTACCTGGCCTAAGCGCTGCCGCTCACCACAAAAACTTGCCCCCCGGCAACTGTGGAAGCAGGGAACCACCAATTGCCTCCGAGAGCCAGCGCTGAACATAACGCAAGCCTGGAGTCCAAATCCTAGGAGGCAAGCGGTGGGCGAGAATGTGGCTTGGCAAGTTTGAACGCATGAAGCTCAAGACTTGGGGTGAGGCTTCCCACGAACCGCAGCACGGACTTCGAGCCTGGCAAGTGCAACGCAGTGCTCGTTCACACGAGCCCTCACGCATAATTTCTTGATATCTGCCTGGGGCACTCTGCGACGGATTCTGTTTTGATCTGGTAGTGATTTCTTAGTGCAGATACTTCCAGCCCTGAAAAGAGCGCTATGAACAGGTTATCGAATTCATTCTGGTGTTGTACACATGCGGCCTGGTATGACGCTATAGCCTTCTATTATAATGACGATCGACAGCAGAGCTTCGACTGTAGAGCTTCGCGGCTGGAAGGCTTTCGTTCCTTAAGCTAGGGTTTGGCTTCGGTGATGCAGGATTTGAGTAGGGCTTCAGGGTCTTGGGGATTCGGGTACTCCCGGAACGTGTATACAACTTATGACCCGAATGCTGGAGGCTGAAAGCATCACGCCTCAAACACTTGAGCGCCAAGTGGCGAGAAATCGCCGTCTAAGCTCGAGAATTTAAAACCCCAAAAAACAGTAGTAGCACTGGCAACTACATAGACACCCTCATCGATACCTGCGGCAGCATCTGAGGGTCTGCATCCGCCAGAGGTTGTGCTTCTTGGTGCCCTGCTCGATGGCTTTGCGGGAGAAGGGCTCTGGGAAGCGGCACTGACCAGGTTTGTGGCCGCTAGGCGGACCGGTTGCGATGTCAGGGTTTGCTTTTCGGTCGGCAGCAGTGGCAGTTTTGTCTGCTCGTCGCTAAAAATACTACATTTTTCGTCCAAGGGACCTGATGGCACGCTGCCAAGCCTCAAGGCCTAACAAACTCATAGTGGTCCTAGCGACAATGACATTGTGTAATTACTTGTTGTTGCTGCACGCTTATTCTATCAGCCACCCTGCAGCACGGAATCTCTGTGCGACTTCGCCTGCCCGTGTGTTCCGCATTGCTGTGTCACGGCACACTGATGCAAAGCAACGCGTTGCGAGAGGCGGACATCCATCCGCTGCAGCACCACAGCACTCAATGCTGCGCTGAGTGCCGCTGAGAAGGTGCCGTGCAGCTTCTTGTGGTGGACATCCTAGGACCTAGAATCTAGAACATATCCAGAAAGTTCCTCGTGGCGCCCTACCATTTGTAGGTCTGGCGCAGAACCTGAAAATCAACGGGGGTGTTCATGCGCACGTTGTTGTTACATAGCTGACATAGCTTGTTGCATGTACAAAACGACAAGAATTTCGAAGAGAGCCACTGTAGTACTAAGTACAGTAGCAACAAATCAGAGCAATTCAGGGAAACCAAGAACAACAGTACAACAGCGCATGCCATCTCCATCACCAACACGATCAGAGTCATCATCATCATCATCACTATCTTGGTCGCCGTCGTTGCTGCTACTGCCTTGCAATATGTTTTCCACAGAGTACGGAAACATGACGACTGTGCTTGAGAAAAGGCCTCTGCACCTAGCCAGGAGGGACGTACTGGACTCGACATGCAGTGTAGTGATCGGATTATGAAAGAAGGGCACCACTGCAGCCACCATTAAGCAACGTCATCCGAGGTCGCAGAAGCCGCAGAAGTCGCTTGAATTTCACTTCCGGGCTTCGTTGTCTTGGTACAAACTGCAACGCGCGAGCATCGTGACTAGTGTAGTAGTGTAGTCCTTTCGCAGCCATTGCCATAAACTGTAAACATCGTCACACTGGTGGTTTTCGTATAGTGCACCATCATCAGTCGCAGTCGTAGTAACACATGCAAGCAAAGGCGGCAGGGAAGAAGGATGGTCAGGTGCTAGGGCTACTACAGCAAGCAAAGTACCGTACCCTTTTATCGATTTCGACACTTGTGCAGTGCCTTTGCTTCAGGGGGGGCGCTGGAAGCTTGCCAGCTGGCTGTTGGATGCAACACGGCAGAACGTGAGCGCCTTTTTGGAGGTTTCGCAGTGAGACGGCGCAGGAGCACTGGTTTGCGTTGCAGTACTCCGGGACATTGCGCACCTTGTTATGAAGTTCGGAAGAGATGGCACAAGAAGAACTTTCATTGCCATTAAAGATCCATGATCCTTCAAACCGCCGTTCGGAAGCCCGGGGCACTGCAGCGTGAAGAAGAGCCCTGGGGCCGTCGAACCGAGATCAACCCTTGTGCAACATCCCAGACTGGCATGACAGCACTTGTTTGCATGTGGGACGTCGAGTGACATCTTAGTGGAGAAGCAGATGAAGCCAGTGCAGAGAGTATCGATTCAGCTGGTGGTTGGTGAGGCAGTCGCGGCTGCAGCCTTGGCTTCGGATGTGATCTCAGTGAACCTTGACTTCGTTTGAGATGTATTTGCACAAGTAGTTAAAAGCCTTGTGGCAGCTGTGTTCCCGTCCATGGCGACGGCCCAACTGCGACACCACCCATCCTCGCAGCAACAAACCCAGACATGCACCTTGCATGCACACTCCATGACCGAGAAAAAGGACGGGCCTTTGCACTGGAGATTGAGAAGCTGCAATCTACGCCTCCAGTCTTCAGGAACTCGGTGGTCAGCGCCTGCCGCACAACGCGACGGTGGCCGCAAGCATTCAGCCACTCAACGAGAAGCGAATTCCGGGTTCTGGCCACGGCTGTAGAGGCCGCTGAATGCCTGCGCACGTGTGGGTGCTCGACCGAATAGAGGGGCCTAAATAACTACCAATAGTATTCTGGGGGTTCCATATTATGGAGACAGTACAATCGTCCCCAAAAACCCTATTCTAATTATTAAAGCTGCTGTGTTAGAATAGAAGGACATGATTTCTTTACCTGCAACAAGTAAACTTAAACACTAAGGTAAGCCTTGGCTCGTTCACCGTCACTCAAAAGTGGTTTGTGCGTAAACACCAATTGACACCAGAACGGCCGTGCAGTTTCGTACCAGTCATGGCAACTGGAACCTCTGAACCCACAACTGAGAATTGTGGGTTTTGGGTTTAGGGGTTTAGGGTTTAGGGTTCCTGATGTCATACAGGATTCAGAGATTGCATCTCGGCAACCTTTCATCAACATCCTGTTGCTGAGACCCGCAGAGAAAGAGCAGTGGATTTTATAATCACAGGGGCTACATCCGAAAAAGAAGTCGTAGGACGTAGGAGCAGCAGCAACCCAGAAGCATATCGGGGCATAGCATGCCGCCTGCACGACTACATCCATCCAAGGTCTCCTTCTCCAGGCGTCCGACCACGGCATTGAACCGACTGCTGTGAGCCGCAATGCGCTGCTGAGCGCTTATGACTCTTGCATCAGCATGGCAATTTCGGTTGACAGCTCGGGGTCGAAACCCCACCTAAACTCTGCACTGAATGTTGGGCAGCCGTCCAAGCCTTCCTGGCAAGTCTGTCCTGGCAAGGCGGGAGGCAAAAGAGGCCCAATGCGGGATCTGGATTCTGTACTTGGAGATAGGGTGGCTAAAGGTGATGTGTGCAGCGTGCTGATAGAGATGCAAGGCTTCAGGGCGACGTAGATGAGAATTGCAGCTTCGCTCCTACCTCTGGTTTCCGAAGTTATGTTATGCTCAGGGGCCGGCTCACAGCTGAGATCTGGAACGGTGGTGGAATGCGAGGCCTTTTGGAGCCAGTTCCAGTGCGGATGCATCCATGGCGGCGTGAGACTCCACAGACTTGGCTCATGCCACGAACCACTCACCCTTAGTTTTGAAGGCTTATTTGTGGGTCTGTGGCCTTGAGGTTTGCACCTGCAGCTTTCTTTTCCTAGGAGAGCGCCGGAGAGTGGCAGCGTGGTCTTTGCCTCGCATCCGACTCTCAAGAGGCAATGCTTTGAGGGCTTATATATATTTTAGGATTTGGGGGATAGTGACGGATACGATTTGGCGAAGGAGGAAGTGGGTGAGGATGGTGATGGCTGTTATATCATCGTGCAGCAGGTGATGATACTATACGGGCCATAATAACTACCGGGCTCCTTGTATTAATTATAGTATAACGAGCACCACAACCATATTCTAATAATTAAGGCCCCTGTAGTAGACGGCGTCGTGACTGACATGATTCTTTGGAAAATAATGCTGACATGACGGTCGGGTCAGGCTGAGCAATGGAAGCAGAATGTTCAGAAATTGTGCCACCACGGGCACACCCAGGTTTCATAATCCCGAAAGAACGTGGAGTGTTATAAGAGCTGTTGCAGTGGATCGCAGTAAATTAGCTCTGGATCCGATATCCTGAGTGACTTGTTGCGAGAACACCTGAGAGTAAAAAGCTGGGAAGTCGTATTTTAGCAGCCAGGATACTACAGCCGCCAATGCGCTGCTCTCAGCCTGCGAGAAGACCTCGCAACTCGACGTTGGACAAGCCTCCAGATTCCCGCTGATTATCGGTTTTCCGGCTTTTGTTCTGAATCCCGTCAATCCGAGACGTCTTTTGCGAAACTGCTAGGCGCTGGAGCACGGCGCTTTTGTTGGCTCCCGAAGCCCCGGACGACGCAGGCGCTGACGGGCAGAGCTACGTGAGTTGTTATGTTTCATTTCGGTGGCAGCATCGTGCCTCAGTGTTTTTGAGATTCTGCCGCCTTTGAGAAAGGATTTGCTGCCATTTCCCCCCAAGAAAGACTGCGAATTACCAACAAGCTGAGCACCATCGCCAAGAAGGTCATCCTCATGGTCATGATAGGGCTGAAAGGGTCTTAAGTGACAATGCTAGCTTTATGACAGTATGTAAGGGTGACCATGTTGAGGCAACATGCTGGTGGTACTGGGAATGATTGTGAGAGGAGCAGAAGAGGAACTGGAGGACAACGATGAGACTGAGGACTAGAATGATAATGTGGGAGAGAAGAGGTTGATGATTGTGATGACGACCTTGGTGACAATCGGGATACAGGGCTTTCGAGCCACATGTTGCCAGTCATCCCGTCCCCATCAGCGCACCACTACAGTGGGGTCGAGAGTCACGGGGATCAACTCGGCTTCTTTGGGGAGCTTTGATGCCAAACCCAGGGCAAGAACCATCTAACTTGCTAGCGCTGGTTCTTGCAAGGCCCCTGGATTCGTATACCGTAGTGGTCCATGCAGGAAGCCGGCCACAAACCATGGAATTGCTCAAGAACGCCCAATCTTCAAAGTACCCACAGGCCCGTGCCAGACTAGACTCCGTGCCAAAACCCGATGATCAAAAAGTCGAAAGGACCCGAGCCTCCAACTGCATGAAGGCTATGGAACTTTGGTCACCACCATGGCACTCGCCGAGAAGTGGCGGTGGGGCTTGTCCCTTTTGGGCTACTTGCCAAGAACAAACTGTTTGGCGATGTGTCTTTGTGAAGTCTTCGTTTCTGCGTTAAGCCTAAACTACAATTTCTGGACAGGAAGCATGGGTTCACGAGATCTTCGACCGCAACTCTCATGCACATCATCTCGGTGTGCCTGTTTCGAGGTTCCGAGCGAGCAGTTGCAGTCTTACAGAGCCTGCACATGCAGACGTCTTGTTTGTGTGGCTTCGCTGAACCCGCTCAGCGTCGCTGCATTTGGAAACAAGTGAGTCTTCAGGGTTTCGGAACGGGACTGCATGTAGACCCCAAACGGCGGTTCGTGGCATGACGCAGCTTCATTGAATTAAGTCCGGTAAGCTGTCTGCTCTCAATTCTGCGAATGGACCCCCATTCTTTTCCAGTTCTGACCGCATGCTCTTCATCTTATGCTCATTTGACCGAGGTTTAGCTACTCGTACCAGAGCATACTTGCCTCGGCCGGTGAAGGCCAGTCAGGGGTCGCAAGGGAGGTTGAGAGCTTAAGGTGCTTGCGCACTTACCGAGCCTCAAATTCTTTGAAAGCATGCAGCCGTGTATGTTAGGTGCCAATTCTGTTGTCCGCCTGTGCCGCTCGTGCAACTCGGGTATGTTGTTGAAGCCTTCCCTGGGCATGAAGCTTGCAATCTCTGGCCGTCAGCGCAGCTTTCATGGCCCAAATGCTACGTGTGAGACTATGAGTGGCTGCGGGGGATACCCCGGAGACACTCGAGATTGGGGATACAAGGCCGATGGCGTTTCGGCCGTTGTAAGCAGTGTCGGCCAGCCCTCTCAGCGGAGTGGTTCTGCGGTTTCTTCCAGTGCCGCTAGCTTCGGAACGTTGAAGACTTATCAACCCAAGGACAGCATGAAAGATTTGAAAGTCTTCGCGGATTCCTTTGCAGATCACCTTCGGGTTGTCATGAGCCACCTCTTGCAGACTGACGAGGACTTGTCAACGGCTGTTGTAGTCACACACAGTCTTCTTGTAGATCTCGTGGGTTCAGCACAGACGGTGTTGTGGAAGCTGTCGAGTACAGCATGCAGCATCTTCGAGAAGCTACCTTCTTTGCTGTGGGCTTCCCGGTGCCGCGGCAAGGAGAACGAGCTAGAAGATTCGATTTCCGAGATTCATAAAAGCATGGCCGTGTTGCGCAAAGAGACACAGGCTATCCGCAACGATTACATCGATCTGCTCAAGCAAGTACAGTACGTGGGCCACTGCACGCGGGTCACTATGGATCATGCGGTGATAAGCTGTTTGCCAGAACCGGATGAGGATGAGCATGGCATCTTGGAATGCCAACCACCAGCCACCCCAGAGTTCAACGAAGCTCAAAAAAAGTCACAGAAGAGCTTGGAACTCACGCTTGATCACCTCGAAGGCATTTGCCAGATGATGGAAGATTGTTCGGACTTCTGGTTGATGCTACACCATGCAGAGCTTCAGCTCCGCAAGCTGGAGAAGGAAGCATCGGTGATCCGGGATGGTAAGCCTTGTGTACAGAGTGAACCAGAGCATGAAAGCAACTCCTGCATGAAAAAATTCTGTGAGCATATTAGGTCCTTCTGCGGCGTACATTGTGGCGTGCCGCCAACCAATAGTTTCAAAGTCGCAGCGATTTCAACCCGCTGAAGGTGGGAATGCTCGGCAACAGGTTGAGCGCAGTCAATATTCTCGATCAGGGTAACTTGTTGCTGCTGAGGTCGGCCGTCTAGGCTGTGCATTGCTAACTACATGCAGGTACACTTCTTGTCACTTGCCGTACTCAAGTCCTAAACCAATGTGTTGTTTGCTGAATGCCGACTTCGCACGCATCGCAGAGTCTATATCGACAAGTACTTCCTTGTGAGACTAGTGTCCAGACGCTGTCAAGAAAAACCCTGGCTGTGCTTGCACTTGTCAATGTGTGTGCAGCTGCGTTCTGGACCTGTGCTTGCAACGACGAGGGCTCCACCCACATTCCCAGCATGAAATACGCGGAAGGCAGCTGGGTGCCGGCAGTCTTGTCGGAGCACCACGGCGGAAGGATCGAGGGCTGGTTGGCCTTGCGTTTGATGGCAGACAGAGATTCAGCGCAGGATATCGGATGCCTTTGTATGCTTCCCAAGCTGCCCAATCGCCGTAAGCCCTTGAGAATCAATTCCTTGGTTGATGAGGCATTTTGCTGCATCTCTCGCATGGTTTCGTTCGACTGGAACAGTAGTAGGCTTTCGGAGGAATGCTAGGCGTTGCTGCTTTCATGCAGGAGGCCTCTCCGCATGGTTGAACCACCCTTCAGCCTGAAACCTCCGGCCTCCGAAATCCCTACACCCCTAGTTGAAACCCTCATAATTACACTGCGCTTCTGGAGCGCTGTGTAGAATCCTGATACCTCCTTAAAGACCTCAGCCCTAAACCGTAAACCGTTTAGATCCTTGATACCCGCGAACGATCTCCGAAGCCTTTGCCGAGGCTGTTTCTTGCCACCAGAGCGGCCTTCAAGCGCGTTGGACTGTCGAGCATCGAGAAAGACTCTGAGGGGTTGTATTTCGGGGTTTGGGAGTGTATTAGTGGGTTTAGGGTGGAGGGGTTCTGAGTTTAGGAGTGTAGGGGTTAGGGGTTGACGGGTAGGGGTTTGGGGGTTTAGTAGGGGTTCCGGCCATTCCCGAGAATGTGAGTGCTCTGCGGTTCGAGGCTTTACGGCTTAGCTGGGTTCAGGACCTGGTTTAGGACTTTTAGGGTTTTACAGCCTCAAGGGTTATCGATGCATTCATACTGACATGCCGTGTCAGCACATCGGAGAGTGTGACAGATGTAGAAACGGAAGCGGCGGAATGATTTTGTCTCCACCATCACCATGCCAACAGAGCCCCTGCATACCCTCCTAGATCATGCGCTCGTCACGTATCCTGTTTGACAGAGAGCGACCGGTATTCGCAGACACAGTCGAGCCATGCCCTCAAATTTGATTGGCCGAGATGCAAACTACTACAATCGCCTTCTGTTGTCGTTACCTGCAGCCGCAGCACGTGCTCAAGCTTTCCTGTGCGCGTGGGAGGAGGAGTATGGCGCGACTCGCTCGAAGTTCGTTGGGAGTTTAGGGTTTAGGTTTTAGGGCGTACAGTATTGCTGCCCACGTTTTGGTTTTGCTATCTGATGGTCTTCTGAGACGTCAGGAGTAAGAGTGGCAATGAAACTCTGCACATGTAGCCGGTACGAGTGTGCACTTGATGCCTGAACTCAGCTTACCAAGTTAGTAGCATGAAATGCTGCATAGGTACGAGATACTAGGGTTCCCTGATAGTCCCATATTTGTATATATACATATATATATATATGTATATATATATATATATATATATATATAGGTATATATATATATATATAGATATCTATAGTCGGACAGTGACACTCTAAATTACCTGCTGCGCGGACGCTGCCAACCCTCAAATCGTAATTTCGGACAGGCTAAGCGGTAAGGGTAGTGTTAGTGGTAGCGGTAGCCGTGTGGTTATGGTAGTTTGTGTGCATGGACAGCGACTGACTGACCACGGCTTGCAGGCGGTCCCAGCAAAACCAAATGCGCGAATCACCAAAACAAATTAGGACAGGACCAAGCACGTTTTGCGGCCGACTTCATCGTTGCCACAACCACCAACAGTCTGGTACGGGCAGTTGCGGGGGAGACACTAAATCTTTATGCCGACTTACGGGTGGCTACGCTCCAAAGCCCCACCTTAGGTACACGAATCCCTAGATTAAGAGTCTAAGCCGTAAAGCTACTGCAATCGCTTTTGAGGTGAGCGATACTGTGGCTAGATGGTAAGTAGCCCAACTGGCAGACAATGGATACTTGTTACCCCTTTCATTACCCAACATGAAACCGCAATCAACCCTGATCCCTCAAGACCAAAGCGCAGGGACAGATCCAAAAGGGCTGCAGAGACGAAGGACTGACAGAAGCTGGTGAATTGGAATCGGCATTTTTTGTAAATGTACGGCAAGGCTACACCGCGGAGCATCGAAGAACACCTGTGTTTTTTCTTACAGTCGTTGGTGCACGTCTGTGAGAGTTGCGCCGCAAAGTTCAAGATCGTAGCCACTCATGCCCTTGTTCGTTCCTACCTTTAGTGGCTTTAGTGACTTCAGTGATTCTTGCTGGGAAGTCTTTCAGAACTAGGCCCTAACTAAGCGCTCGCGTCTTGTACATGTCTCGAACACTTCTCCGCACCTGATCTACAGCCGACTTTTCTCTGAGACGATGCTGCAGAGAGCTTGTGGCTTCTGTTTGTCAGAGACAAACAGCGAAGTGCCATCTTGTACTTGTGACACTGGCCTCCCCCTGACTGCACAGCGATGCATAACATAAGAACAATCAGGTTTGGACATGTTTATGAGTTAACCTCTGCCCTCGCGAACACTTCGATGACCACCATCACCGACATTGCCGCCACTTCGATTCGTGCTGTCGCCGGTGGTGCTGGACCAGCCACCACTCAGCAAACCACGATTACCGTTGCATATTACACAGAGTAGCAGGAAGCTTGTTCTGTTGAGCGGCTTGGTTTCGGCGCGAGTGGTCTGAAGTCCAAGTCTCGGGCAAGTGAGATTCTTTTCTCGTGCAGCTGGAGGCTGGGGGTATGATTTCACTACGAGGTCTGCTTCTCTTCTTCTTGTAAAATCGACGATGACAAGCCGAGCATCTCAGCACTCAGCGCGGAGCGTGCGGAAATCAGTCCCGGAAATCGCCCAGACCACGGCAGGAATGTACTCCTCGAGGGTCAGCCGTAGCGACATGTGAACAGTGCACATTGGGCTTGATCACAGTCTTTTTAGCATCTGCATGCTCGCAGATGTGAAAGGACACTCCAGTTCCGCTTCCACGCAACGAGTGGGCCTGGCCAGAGTTGCATCTGATCCATTTGCAGCGCAAGACACATGGACCACCGCCGTGTAGCAGGAACTCTATGTGGTATCGAAGCTTAAGCTTGCAGCCAAGCAAGCCGACCGCTGTCCCTTTGATTTGTAACCTTTCTTTGGAAGGTTCAGGTCTATGGTCTAGTCTTGTCATCACTGGCCAGGAAGGGCGGCATACTCATCACTGAGGATGAGTTGAAGGCCGATCACAAGTACCTAAATTTGGCTTAGAGGTTTTGCATTCGTGGCAACTTTGCAGCATAGCATGGTCCACAACACCTCAGCTTGCTTAGCCTGATGTTCAGCATGCTTTTCGAGGCTCCCGAAGAGGTGCCGGCGGTGGGATTCAGAATAATCAGTTTAGCATGCTGGCACAGTAGAATGCGGGCTGCCACGATCATTCGAGCAGGTGGCGTGGGAGTTCTTCGATACTAGTGGCGGCACTGCTGCAATCAGGAAACAAGAGTTTCAAGATCCAACCTGCTGAAGACTCGGCTGTCTTCATGCCTTCTGCTTGAACACCATATGACTGTGGCCCCCTCCATCCGAAGATTGCATCTGCAGCTCTGTACAGACAAATCAGGTCAACTGCATGCTTCAGAATCTGTTCGGTCGGCTCTGCATTTGTTAGCTTCTGGTTATTCGGCAGCTTGTTTCAAGTGCCTGTGCTTGGCTTCCTCCAGAATCTAGCCGAATCTAGCCACGGTGTGTCTGCATGTATGTCCGTTTGTCTCTGTGTGCCCAGACCCTAAACCCTAAACCGTGTTTTGCCTGCGTGCCACGTATCTGCCTGCACGCATGCAGTCTCTCGGTCTCTCGGCGGTCGCGGTGTCTCCAGCCTGTGAAACACGACATGACAGCGCAGAACATGAGTTTCATAGGTATGTCAGAGTCGAAACTAGCCGTGTGCTGGAGGGGAATGGAAAAGCGAATTCAGCAGACGGTATCTTTTATGTGCTGAGACTTCGTGGATCCTGCTGAGGCAAGGGCAAGCTCACCATGTCAGAAATCAAGCGTCGTCTGCAGACGTTCTACAAGGCGCGGAAGACCCTGTCGCGAGCTCGAAGCATTCTCATCTGAACCCCTACATGCGTGCGATCAGTTCTGTACTACTGTACCGGTACGCAAAACTTTGCCATCGTCCACCACCGTAGCCCGGTAAGGCCTCACATGTTTGTCCATACGGAGTCCATACAGATAGGACATAGGAAGTTCGAGCTCTTGCAATGGCACTTGCTTGGCAACACACTGCCCCGCTTCTATCCAAGCCTAACGAGCACTGGGGCACACAGAGAAAACCATCGATGATCACAGAAGACTGACCTCACAGTTGTTGTCTGCTCTTGGGGTGAGGGCTGCGTGGCCAACGCTTCTGCTGTTTGTTATGCAGTTTGAGCTCCTTCTTTTTTCCCTAGGGCCCTAGGTCCCCATACCAGTTCGATAGGTCAGTGAGATTTTATGACATGATGTCATTGCAGCATGCAGCAACGACGCCTGCACTTGGACTTGCGAAAACCGGCTTGTCATGCCCGCGGTATACTTCAATGCAATGTGTGCCTCACATTACATATCCTTTAGACCATCGCACAGCCAAAAGATTGCACCTTTGTTCAATCTTCCCGGCGACTGAGTTCCGACACCTTGCAGATTCCCCAACCCAGACCCCACTACAGCCCCTGCATGTTCTGCAGGATATCACAACCAGGGAGGTGAAGTTTCTGCTGAGCCTTGGACGTCTCGGATTTCGGAGTGGGAACCTTTCAAGTTTCCGGATACTCTTGGTGCTCGGCTAAGCTGCAGAACGGTGCATTCCGAAAACGAGTTTCAGGGTCGCAGGTTTTGTTACAGGCGGACATTATCTTGACCCGAATTCCCTCAAGCAGCACCCACGAAAGTAAGCTTATGTTCGACTTGCCGTTGACGGCTGTGTGCTTCCGTATGATTCGGGCAGGTGCCGGCACGTTCTCGCAAGCACGAAAGAAAGCTCTGGGCGCGCGAAAATTGAGTGTGGTACTATAGGGGCCTTAATAACCTACTATACTATTTAGGGGGGTTCCTTAGTATAGGTGTATATACGTATAGTATACTAAGCCCTAAGCCCTAAACCCTAACCTGATAGAATCAGTATAATTCTACGTATAGTATAATAAGCCCTGAACCCTAAACCCTAACCTGATAGAATCACTAAGGCCCCTGTAGTAATTGAGTCTCAGGTCCCAGCTCTCTTACTGCTGCTTGTACTGCCACCCGTCTTCTGCTCATCCTGGCGTTTCCTCTTCTGCCGCTGCTGGTGCTAGGGGTATGATAGGGTTTAGGGTTTAGGGGTTTTGTCATTGCCCCAAGACCAGTGGCAAAAAAGGGATTTTGTGATTCGTGTCGACTGGAGAGTGGGGTTGTAGGCAGGGGGAAGTGGTGATTCGCCGTTCATTCCTCGACCTGTGGACCCGCTTCTCTCCGTGCAGTTTCCACGACTCATGGGAGATCTGATGGCTTCACCTGCATTTTTCGAGAGTCTGTTGAACCTCAGGATCTTTTTCAGCTTCTAGTTCATCCGTGTGCTTTGGGACCAGCCGCGTTCTGTTTCAGAGCTGTTCGCGTCACCGAGGAACAACCAGCCGGAGATCACCTTCGACGTGCCCGGACTCGGATGGTAGGATTTCATGCTGACGTGCATTGATACGGCCTGGAGTTTCAGGTTTTCAGTTGTTTGGGCTTGTTGAATTGACATCGAACTTGAGTTGCGGAGCATGCCAAGGAGCTGTATGCACTCCTCAAGGACAACCAGCTGACGCAGCTCGGCGACGCTAATGTCATTGCTTCGTTTAAGTCCACCATCGGCTTCGGCAGCCCACCTGCCGCAGGGGGTTGCACGGCCATGTACGGAACTCTAAGCCCTAAGACCAAGGCTACCATGCGGATTTGGACACAAACCCCGAAGCCGGCATTGCCTGTGACATAGGAGACATCTGCGAACAACACAAGCGCAGGAAAGCGGTCCTATGATTTTTCTTGCCAACCTGGGCAAACAAAGCAACTCAATCAGATTGCTTTCAACAGGAACTTCGACCCAGTCAAGGAGGCGTTCAAGGTTGGGTGTGTCCTTTGCATGCTCTGGTAGGCTTAAAGCACGGGTGTGAAGTCCAAGCATTGAAGGGTCGCACGGCACTGTCGATGTTTGCGAAGCTGTTCCATGCACCCCAGAAGACTAGAATCGCCATCAGTGCCAGCATGACCTGAACGGAGCTGCTGCTGCATGTGCTACTGGGCCTGTAACAGCAGAAGTTTTCGAGACGCAAGCACAGCCATGGCGATCAGCATCTCCTTTGCTGCCACCCTTGCTGACTGTCCCGAGCACTGATTTGCCGTGCCAGCTGATGACTTCGCACGTGGTCTTGAAACATGTGGCATGTGTGTGTTTGCGTGTCTTCGATTCTTGTCACCTCTAACATCGCGATTGCAACAGGAATTGGCTCAAAGGGATGCCAAAGGCATCTTCCGAGTTGAGATAGGGGCAGCTCTAGGCTCATGGATAGCTCCAAGTTCATCCAGCTGCCGCCGAAGGGGCCAGATGCCCCATCCATTCTTTTCCGAAGTTCCTTCCAATCTGGCCTTTTCTCCATCTTCTATTCCATCGGCAGGACACCGCTCTACCTTTGGTCAGCATCAGTACGGAATGGGCATATCCGGCGAATCACCGACGAAGACATCGGGTCAGCCGCCTTGGAAATTGCCGGGAACAACGTCAGCACAACTTCTGTGACTTGTCCGGAGCAATCAAGACAGACGCTGGGCATTAAGATGCCCTTTCTGGTCTTGTTGGTGAAGAACTTACACAAGCAACTTGGCTCCTAGTTAGTAGTTGTTGCTTGAGATGCGGCGAAGAAGCCGTATGATGGTTCAAACCCACGTGTTTACGATTGTTTGCAAATATCGGCTGAACGACGGAGCCAGTGAGACAGGTCATATCCGTGCGGGAGCATCGTAGCTAACATCATGACCTGTATCCGATGCAAATCCCATGCAATGCATTCCCCAAGCCCACATGGATAGTTGTCAAAATTACGGTTCCCTTTTGGGTACCCTAATAATAGGTGCCGTATTATAATCGGGACCCAAAAAGGGACCCTAATTTTGACAAGATTCCCGAGGTACTTCTGTTTCGAAGTCGAGGTGTTGGACGACACAGGCTGAGGGTTTCGTCTGCCGTTGATACGGCTCAGCATCTGCTTTCGGGTTTTTCGATTCCAAGATCTGGGTTTAGGGCTCACGTGGGCGAGACAAGCCGCTGACACCTCAGAATAAGAGTGAAGTGATTACGCCCTGATGACAGTGAAACTCGAAAATTCGAAACCAGCTCTGGCATCCAGCTTCGCCTCCCGATCGCTGTGCTGTTCGCCATCAGGAACCGAACATGGACGTCAGGTTTTTCCGTGAGCGCAAGATTCATCAGCGTGTCCTGGTCTAGCATGTGGCGCTTAGGGCCGAGGCTGACGCCTTGCCCTCTTGCTCCCCGTTTTCGAGTATTTCGTAGATGCTGCTCCGCTTCGCGGGGAGGGTTGATGCTTTCGCATTACCTGACAGGCAGGAAGCGACGGTTCAAGACGAGCACGTTCAACTCCGGAACGAAGGCCCGAGATGCAATTGATGTGTCGTTGCTCGCACACTCTCTCAGCTCTTCAGCAGAGATCGACCTGGAAGAACTGCATTTGCTGCTGGCCCCACCGCTGAACCCTTTCGGCCCTGAACCCTGGAACCAACAGTGGCAGCAGCACTCTCCATGGCATGGCTTTCAAAAATGGAAGCTGTCTTCAAGTATATACAGTGCGAGCCTGTAATGTAGACAATGTGTTGATGGGAAAAAGTCGGTTACGTGGCGGTAGTAGGGCTTAGTCGTCGGCAGCTTCATTGGTTGTATGTCTGAGAGGAATGAGATTGCAGAGTTTCAGACTTCACTGCCTTTGGAGTGACCAGTTTTCCGGTGTGCGCTCCCTGTCTATCCCTGTCTAGCATGCTGGGAGTTTCGCCTCGTGTCGAGATGTCGAGCCTGGATGGAGTCCCTCGTAGAACTCTTTATGCATAGTACGATGCATTATAGCAGAGAGACGGAGGGAAGAGACAGAGACAGGCACCGAGAGACAGACAGAGACAGGCGGACAAACAGAGAGACAGACAGACAGACAGACAGACAGACAGAGACAGCTAGAGAGACAGACAGACCGACAGACACCTAGACAGACAGCCAGCCAGACAGACACACGGACACACCGACAGATACCGACAGACGGGGCGGGGGTCTGTGACAGAACCCTTGTGCCCTAGACGAAGAAAGATGGCCAGAAGACCGATGGACAGACAGCAGACACCAGACTCGGACAGACAATGGCAGATTGCCAGCCAGCCAGCCAGCCAGCTAGCCAGCCGGCGAGCGAGGCGGGCAGGCAGGCAGGGAGGCAGATAGACAGAAGGAGAGACAGGGCAGAGAAAGAGAGCGAGATTCAGAGAGAGAGAGAGAAAGACAAAAAGAAAGAAAGAAGAAAGACTAAATTCACACTCGCTCAACTAAGCCCAATACGGGTAGGCCAAGTGCCCGGGGGGGTTGACCCGCCCTGTATGCCTGGGAGAACAAGCAAGAAATAGTGTCCTGTCACAGTACCCTCATGCCGAAAGAAGCTGGAGTCGAAAAGGCCCCCGCAGATAGAGCGCATGTCTGAGGCGTCTGCAAGAACCAGGTCTTATGTTCTTCTTGGCTATGGGGTGAAGCAAGTGCAAGAATCGTAGCTTCGTCTCTGTTCGTATTCGTCTGAAAGAAGCAGCCATGTCTCCAACAATCGATCTATCCATCTGTCGACCTGTCTGCTGACTTGTGCGTAGTCATTTGTTTGCCAATGTTGTTCGTTTGTTCCTTCGTTCGTTCGTTCGTTCAGCCAGTCATTCCCACATGATTTCGTTCACTCGCATTCGTTCACTCGTGGATTCGTTCGTTCATGTCATATGTACATTACCGCAGTATATATGGAACATAAAAGCGCTGCTCATGTCTGTATGCAGACATTCTCACAAACGTACAAAGGAAGGATGTTTGCTTGACAGGTCGGACCATTCAACTGTTCCATGCCCCTTCGCCTGGACGAGGGCTGGAACCAGGTAGGAGTCCGGTAAGAGTTTCGGAAGGTTCGAGGGACCCTAGCATAGAACCAATAAGTAACAGGATGTTGAGTACTAGGACTGCTATAGAGCGCGGGCCCAATGAACAGTAGGATCCTGATTATCAGGATTCCTGCAGAAGAGGGCCAGGCTTCGGGACTTGGAGCCTTTGCTTCGTATAGAAGCTTTGTCCTGGTTGGCACTACCTGTTCGACGGCTCCTGATTGCAAGTATAAGCTAGTTCAGCCCAAACCCTGTCCCAAGCGTCAAGGCCCCCAACGTTATTCCTTCTCAGCTTGGGCGGGCATTTCAGTATGCCATGCCCTGCTCATTGATCACGCCTAAGTGTCGGAGTCAACTCCTTGTCTGGGGTCCTCGTTAAGGGCCCTTTGGGGTCCAGGGCCTATGGGCCATACTGATCATATAAAATTTGATGGTCTACATCACGAGTCCGGTATTCGCTGCAACTCCCAAAGTCAAACCGCCGGCAGGTGATGTTCAACCTCGCCGACTTCACTCAGCGCGCGTACGGCACGAACTATGTGGACACCTGTCGCAGACTTTTCGACCACGGTTGATTGAACACATAAGGCATAGATGCTTGCTGGACAGTGGAAGCAAGGGCAAGGTCATTGTTAAACGATCAGCAGACAGATGCTCAATGCCAAAACAAGATGATCGAGATCAACAAGAAAAGAGGAAGTCAAGAAAATGATTGTCCAGGCTACCAAAACTGAGTTTACCCGCGGTTGTTCAAGCATCCTGTTTAACATCAGGCATCCTAACCTGAACCCCACGCCCATGCAGGCTCTGCTAGCAATACAAGTGCAGCTGAGAAGTTGGCCAGACATACTGTCGGGATCTTGGCGACGGCCGCGGGAGCGGGTTTTGGTTCACCTGACATATCGGCTGAAAGCGAGACGTGAGCATGTGCACCTTTACAAATCTATACACAAACAACATGTACATTTACGTATTTGTATACACACATACACATACCTACACATACACGTCTATCCCAACGAACGAGCTGATGAACGGTGTGTGAAGCTGATTAGCTGCACTTCTCGCTTGAAAGCTTAAAAGCCAAGGAAACTTGCCGCATCACCATCAATGCAGCTTGGCAAAAATGTTAGGCCGGGAGAGGCCCTTTGGTATGAACTTGGGTTTGCCGATCTCAAATCTGGGAAGTATAGCACCATCCAAGAGTGGCTGGGGAAGTCTGAATGACAGAGTGCTTGCTAGACAGCTGCTAGTTAAGACAGTCGCCAACCCATGCATTGTTCCACTGCATCTGAAGCCTTTGCAGTGCTGTTCCCCTCCGGTGCATAGCTGCGATCGCTGAAGTGTCTGGAGGCCAACTGCAGGCTGCGACGCATCTTCTTCATGGATCGGCTCTATGCAAGTGAGGCGCGAATGCTCCTGCTCACAGATTGTTGCTTCGAACCCTTTTGTGCGTCTTGCTGGCCTCATTCATGCCTACATTCAGTAACGCAGAGGCCTTTGGAGACGAGCCGCCCCGAGCTGCCGTAGCTTAGACAAACTAGGATCAATGGTGAAGTCTTTGCCATGGTGGGGAGTCGCGGCATTCTTGCTTGTCGCGATGGACTTCGACAACATCGATATCGAAGATGTCGTCGGTGCCAGCGTCATCGGACGGGATGTCGAACCGCAGTTCTTCGAGGCACGTAGGTGGGTGGGTTCAAGGGTACGGTCTGGCTGTATGTCCCAACTGCAACATGCCATCTACTGCCTTCAAAAGCCCGCGTTTGCTTGCGTTGCGCTTCTTGAAATGCTGCTGAGCCGACAGGAGACAGCTCGCAGATTGGCCGAAGAAGGATGGTATCAGCCAGATCCGGACGAGTTCGACTTTTCAGCAACTTCTCCACCCAGCGAGTTCCAGTCGACTTCTCAACCCAGTGGGGTGCTTTCCGATGACGGCCATAAGATCGTGGAGGGCACAACTAACCTGACCGTGAAGCAGGTAAAGGTAAGACATGGTGCCTTGGTGCTTCCGTTCCAGGCGCCGACACAGATCTTAGCGAACCACTCGCTCCAGGTCACTGTGCCATGCCTGTCTTTCTTGACTTTCCAGCTGATTACGCCTTGTGGCAACTTGTCCTTGCCGCGAGAAGGCATAACATTCAGCACAGCCTTTGGAAAGTATACGATGCCTGGTGCTGACTTCCTCCAACCTGCGCTCAGAAAGACGGAAAGGGAGTTGAGTCAATACACCGTGCTCTTCATCATCTTGTGCATTGTGTCCTGGTGCTGCTACACATTCTTGATCAAATCGAACCGAGAGCGGTTTTTCGATAAAATGCGAGAGACATGTTCGGGAAGGCTCATCTACCACGACCACGAAGATGACGATGATGATGAGGAGTCGTCGAAGAACCCCCTTCACCACGACGAGCAGAAGGCAAGCGATCCCCTTCACCCGAAACCTTCAACCCTAAACCCCATTAAATGACGGGAGGCTTTTCAAAGGCTTCCGAAGCCCGGACCTCACATCTTCTCTGACCATGCTCACTTATATGGGAGTTTCTGAAAACAGGGGACCCTGAATAATAGGATCCTCACTATAAGGGCCCCAAAATATGGTACCCCTAGTTGTCGGAAACTCCCACATGGGAACCCCCAAGGCGCGTCTGGACCCCATGTCGCCCGAGTTCATCGCCCCGGGCAACATTTACCGCCTGCTCGCGGTCCTGCATCCCGGCATCATCGGGTTCAGGGCCTGGGGCGGGTATGCATTCAGGGCTGCCATCGTTGCTTACATGCAGCTTTGGATGCCCTTCCAAATTATCACAAATACGTTCAAGCGGTGGCACTGGCTGGGGATCAAGTCTCCCCTTTGGTTCCTCGCCAATGCCGGCACGTTCATTGCCATGGTTACCGCATTGGGCTCCCTTTGCGGAATGTTTGCCGCCAGGTGCACCCATCACATTTATCGTGGTGCAGAGGCCAACATGTACATCCTTTCGCATTACAACCCAGGGGAGAACGACAGCAAACGGTCGTCCATCCGATCATCGGTGTCGTCTCAGCAAGCTCCCCTTCACTTGGATCGCTGGGAGGCTTCTGTCCCTTCTCTCCCTGCTGCCACGTCACTTGAGCGCATCGCCCGTGTGGCAGGGGCGCAGGAGACACTGGATGGGGCCTACACCACGGTCAACGAGGGCATCGGTGCCGCCAGCGGTACTGTAAACAAGGGCATCGATACCGTCAACAAAGGCATCAATCAGGCCTATGCCACCTACTCGCGAATTGAGAAGCCCAGATTCTCTCGCTGGGCTATTGACATGAACGAGTTCATCTGGTGCAACGTGGCGATGAGTTTGAACGTCCTGATGTCTGTGATGCTTGAGTTTTGCATGTTCTTGAAGGTGGCCACCTACACCGGACGAATTGGCAACGTGGCTATGACGGCAGTGTCTCTCTACTTCATCTTCGACCTCGACGACAGGGTCATGGAGGCTGATCCAAAGCTACGACAAAAATACCGTCGGGCGGTGGCTGCCCAGACCGAACCAAAGCTCAAGGAACACCATCCTTGGATGATCCCAACGATCGCCAGCTTGTCGGCAGCTTTCGTGAACCTCACTGCGCCTTGGTCTTGTTAAGGCTTGCTTGCTTCAAATTAAGTTACCTAGGGTGTATGTGTATGTGTGTATATATATACATGTATATATACTGCATATGAACACACACACACACACACATGTATGTATACCTATACACACGCATGGCAGAACATGGTTCCCTCATTGTCGTTGTGGTACCTTGGAGTCATCTTCCTGGCAAGAAGCCAGGTGCCAATTGGCCTTATCGGCATTGTGCTCATCGCATGGAAGCGTGAGAAGGACGGCTTTGTCATCGGCGGGGATGGTCTCACTACAGTTTGAGATGAGCT
This sequence comes from Symbiodinium sp. CCMP2592, assembly GCA_905221615.1. NCBI lineage: Eukaryota > Dinophyceae > Suessiales > Symbiodiniaceae > Symbiodinium > Symbiodinium sp. CCMP2592. The sequence continues at coordinate 49,128 of CAJNDT010001019.1, forward strand.
GCTGAGCAGCTGCTGACCTTGCCTTAAGGGTCAGCTGTCAAACCAAGATCAAGAAGGCTTGATCCAAGGGCTCGACGTGCATAGCTAGATTAGCTGTTAGCTGCGCTTTGGCGCACATTTTCCACAAGTCAGCAGCGAGTGTACCACCAGACTGTTTTAGATTCGAGCATTTTTCTTCGTCAGCCATTCAGTCATTCGAAGAATTTCTGAGACGCACGGAGCTTGAAGCACGGAGCGAGAAAAGGCGCCAGCCATGGGGATTAAATGCCAAAGCCAGCACAGCATGTGCAGAACCTGGCATGCGCCCCTAAACTTTCAACTGACCCTAAACCCCGAAACTTCCTAAACCCTTCGTGCAGGAGCTGCCAAAGGACTTTCGGCTGGAGGCGCAGTCCGCGAGCTACTCTTTTAAGTCTTCAGAAAACAGCCGGCCTACTTGCTTCTATCAACTGCAGATACAGGAGATGTCTGTATTTCTGAGTTTCAGAGCTTATCCAGGACTTCAAAGACGTTTCTCCAAGTACTGAGTATTTTGCGGGGTCTACACGTCATCAGGTTGTTTGTTAGTTTTATTCTGCTATTCTTTCAGGCTTGCCGCTTACGAGTTGGGTGCCCGCCCTGCCAAAGATCGTATTTAGGAGGGTGTCTTTTCGGGTTTAGGGCATTCTAGGGCATGTGCACCGCAGCACCTCCTCAAAAAAGTGTGCAGTGATTGCAGAGATTCTTCCAGTTTCTTGGCTCGCTACCGCTTGGAACCTCAGTCAGCAGAACTGCGCTTCAGAGCGTGGGCGGACTCGCTGGCTGACACCAAGAGCCCAGCTGCAAAAGGGGTTTAGAATTCTGCCGGCTGCCAGATCTCCGTGTGGTGTTCTTGTCAACGGCCAGGTGCGTGACAAAGTACCACTAGCCGTGCCAGCAAGTCTTGCCTCCCGGCATGGTCCTACTGCTCGCGATAAGGCTTCTTGTAAGGGTTTCTGTAAGGGTCGCTATATGAAGACGAAATCGGAGGCTAGTCTGCTGTCACTTCTGATCCTTTCCCATACTCACTTTGTCTTCACGAGTCAGCATATGGAACTCGACTGAGGCACGAAGGCATTCAGAGTGGGCTTGCAGACAGCGGAATCCATGTGGGAGTTTCCGAAATTAGGGTACCTTATCTGGGGGTCCTTATATTAAGAATCATACTATTTAGGGTACTATATTAGGGTCCCCTATTTTCGGAAACCCTCATGTAGCCAAGCCCGCAACCCTCCAAAGCAAAGCAACAAAGATCCAACACCAAGCAAGGAGCTTCGATCCCTACCTGGGTGTTTTTTTCAAAATTATGGTCCCTTTTTAGGGATCCTCTAAGGGTTCCTATAAGGGGTCTATAGGGTTTAGGATTTAGGGAGGTTTGTCATATGGGTGCTTGTCAAAATTACGGTCCCTTTGTGGGGTCCCTATTATAATACGGCACCCAATATTTAAGGTACCCCAAAAAAGGATCCTAATCTTGAGAACTACCCATCTGGACTCTGCTGTGCTGGGTTTGGTGGGATTTATACCATAAAGAAGATTATATAGGTGTAAAGTATAAACTAGAAAGTACTAAGAAGATAATGACCTAGATATAAGCTTAAGTATATAAACCTCTCAAGCCTAAAGTCTAAAGCGCCCAGAAGCGCGCAGCAAAGGACGATTCTCAGATTCTCAAGCCTGTACCATGCAACTTGAAGCTCCTATGGCAATATAGGGGCCTCAAAAATTACCAATACTATTTTGAGGGTTCCTTACTATACTTATAGTAAAATGGCCCCTATAGTAGCCCTTCTAGACCCCTTTAAAGGAAGCCTAGTCTAATCATTAAGGCCCCTATATTATATACCCTTCTACCGAGTCAGGCAGGTCAAGCTGGCCAGATCGAGCTGACGGAGAGCAACCTTATGAAGGATCAGGACCGCACTGGTTCAGGGTTTAGGGTTCAGGGTTGAATACCATGAGTCTATCTGCATTACTGCCTATCTATCTGTCTATCTACCTATCTGACGATCTATATACTAATTGTGTATCCATCTGCCACTGTATATGTATCACTCTCTATCGCTCTCTCTGCCTATCTACCTATCTATATGTCCGCCTATGTACCCAACTAGCACTCTTTTAGAGACGGGTATACTAGTATGAGTTGCGCGTACATACCTTTACATGTATCTGTTAATAATTAGTATACATGCATGCACATATTCATATGCGTCAACATGTATGTATACATATATATATATATACACACATATGAATACATATATATATATATATATATATACATATCGATGTACTTTTGTATAGATGTGTGGTTACATAGCACGTGAGTGAGTGCACGAGTGAGTCAGTGACTGAGCCTGTGCCAGGAGACCTACACCCCTTGCTCCAAACCTCGATCTTCGCCAACGTCTACGGCAGCCTCAGAGAGTGTCCTGGCCAGGTCTAACGCACCTACTAGAGGGGCCAAACTACTTTGTAGTAGTACCCCACTACAGGCGGAACCCCCCAAAACAGCTTTGGCTAGGGCGCAGAGGCAAGATGAACCTTCGTCAAACGGTACACACACACACACACGCATATCCTTTCATTGCTCAGGATCGCACTCAACGCGTAGACACATGCTCTGCTTCAAGGGTTTGGGTTTTGGCTTCGTTTTCTGCTTATTGTGGCCATGAATGACAACACAGGTCCGTACCCTCGATCGAATCAAAGCTTCTAGGTAGTGGTGTGCCTCACCAATTGCATCCCGTTGCAATGCGTTCACTGTTTGTCTTGTGCACCGTGCGCATGGTGCAAAGACTGCATGAGATACCTTTGAGCACATACTTGTCTGATAATGCCAAAGCAATACATGCCAAATTCCTTTGCAGCTTCAGGCATGTCATCGCACATATTGGCCGGCATATTCATGCAACAGAGGTTGTGAACAAATGGAGTCTTGCGAGTTTTGAAACATGACGGGCATTATCCAACTTCTAACGAGAGTTTTCGTCGGCTTCGCGGCAGGTGCAAAGACGTAAAACTGAGCAAGCGTTTATGTTGGTTTCATGATGGTGGTGGTGGTGGTGGTGGTGGTGGTGGCGGCGGCGGCGGCGGTGGTGGTGGTGGCGGTGGTGGCGGTGGCAGCAGCAGCAGCAGCAGTAGCAGCAGGAAGCGTGAAACTTTGCGTCGACGATCGTTCGGTGATGATGGTGATGATGCTGCTGCTGATGATGGTGATGGAAGTGGTGACTACATTTGCGATGGTGCTGATTATCGAGGAGCAGGACGAGGACGAGGACAAGGAGGGCGATGATGACGGTGATTCATGGTGGACGAGGTCAAGACTTTGATGATAATGTTGGATTTTTAAGGTGAGGGTCAGAATCAGGCCGAGGAGAAGGACAAGAGCAGGATCAACAGGAGCACGATACGGCGAGGTTGCCTCAAGATGCCACGGTGCCGAAGCTGTAAGTTCCCACGAAGCCCTGAGCCTTAAATTTTCCCTGAGGTGACCTGCCGCATTCGGCGAGACTACCTCGAATCTCTGAGGCGAAGCGTGTTCTCCAGCAAGAGGGCGAGTCCTCACCCGAATCTTCGAGAAGCACTCAATAGTGGATTTTGCGATGTTTGATCAGCCATAGCCGAGGTGGCAAGGAAAAATGCAATTGAGATCTAATCGCTAAGGTATGCCTTAATCGTCCGCGTTCCAATGGGTGTTTCCCGCACGGTTTGTGTCCGCAGAATGGCAAATTGCTGCATGAGCAGCTTGGGCTGTTTGTGCATAGCTAGGGCAGGCATCTTTCTACCGTCTTTGTCTTAAATCCCCTTTTACTTGCTGCAGAGACTGTTCTTTGTCTGGATAAGGAGGTGAACAAATTCTTGACAAGTCTGCTGGTCATCTGCGGACATGTGTTACACGTTTTCCTTCCCAGTGCGCCATCGAAAGCAACCGCGTGAAAGCCCGTGGAACGCTTGAAGGTGGCCGTAGCTCTTGTTGAGAAGCTTGAGGAGCAAGCGGAGCCTGCTTCCCAGAGACCGGGCCTCCCTCTGCAACGGTCGTGTGGCAGAACGGCCTGAGCCGGCTCTTTGGCGGGTGTGAAATTTTTATGTAGGTCGTGGAAAGGTATGGTGATGCCAGATCTGCAACATCACCAACAGCACCGGCCAGAATTTGCACCTAAGCCCTCACACCTGTCAACCCGAATCTCCCGCCCTCGCCCGAGATCCGGATGTTGTCACGGTGAAGTGTTTGCCTTCGCCCGTCTTAGTCTCGGTGCCAGGGTCGCGGTGGCTTCGCCTCTTAGTTGTGCCTACCATATGCCTCGCCTAAACCCTTGCAAAGATTAGGACGAAGAGTGCCCGACCAAGAATCCGTTGCAGGCTTGGTCAACGGCACTGAGATTTTAGTTGCATGCACTTCTCCGACTCGCGATGCCGCTAGCCATGCGGGCCATATTGAAGATATCCTGTGCATCTTGTAATCTGCATGCTTGCGGTCAACAGCGCAATGCGAACACTGTGGGATGAGAGACATTGGATATACCAGCTGGACCCTTTTCACAGTCTTACAGCGTATTGTCGTTCTGTAAGCGGACGTGAAGAAATTGGGTTCCTTGGGTCTTTGGGGTTGGCTGTTGGGGTCCACGATGCTCCATCTCGGCCCCACTGTGTGGTGAGTTCCGTATGGTCGCAGCCCAGGAGCTCGTCCATCGTACATTATAGTATATCAATGTATACTATGGTATATTACCGTATGAAATAGTAGAGTATATCATTGTATACGATGGTATATGTTAGTAGATCATAGTTCAGTATGGTATATATATATATATATATAATATATATATATATATATATATATAGGGGTATACAATAGTATAGTATTGTATCGCAAGTGAAAGGAACCCTAAACACGAAGCCAGATGTATGAGTTCGCGAGAAGCCATGCAACATTTGGTTTTGCAGACTTGGCGGGCAGAGCTGGCAAAAGTGGTAGGGTCTCAGGACGTTTCAGGTGATGCAGTAAACTCCGAGAATTTAGAACATGAGTCGAAAAGGATAGATGCGGGAGCCCTCAATACCTTCATCTGTCATCATCTGCAGCATGATGATGTTCTGCCTGTCCGGCTTCTATTGCAGGAGCTTGGAACTAGGAGGTTTTCGCGCGTTCACGACATCTTAACATCTTCACGAACCCAGGAGGCAGCGATTGTTCCTGTAGGCTGCACATAACTTCAGTGAGCAGAATTGCATCGGCTGGTGCTTCGGAGACGCACTGCGACAGGTCTACGCAGATCCGGCCAATTCCAACTTCGTGGACATGGATATTGTCAAGGGCTTCTTCAAGGATCGTTCTCAAATTGGAGTCTGCTGGAGACCCTCTAGGATCGTAGCGGATAGGAGGCCAGTCGGTGTTTCCCAAGGCGTGTGCGCGTACTTATAAGGCGACAACTGATTACCACCTGCCGCCGATTGACAGTTGTTCCCATCAAATAGACCAAACTCGGGGCGGCCATCGTGTGTCAGTGTCAGGAGCTGGGATATGGCGAGATCTCAGATGAGGCACCCATCTTGTCCAGCTGTTGTTCTCTTTGTATAGGATTCCACCTCCGAAACTGCAGCTCATTGACGGGCTGCGGGGTCGGAGACTAGTTTTCGAAGCCCTGGCTGGAATCACCTGGCAGCAAGTCGCATTGCAGGATGCGAAGATCATCTTAGAAACCGCGGATGCAGACAAGGACCAGAGGTCAGTGCCTCAAGAAGCCTAAACCCCAAACCCTGGGAGGGAAAAAAGTTTAACCTGAAGAAACCTTTGCTGGCAATTGGAGGCCGCATCGAAAATGTAGGTTCAATCTAATTCTGAAGACGTTTGGGCACATCCTTCATGGCTCGATCTAGTAATCCCAATCACAAGGCGTAGCTGGCAAAATGTAACCTATAAAAGGTCAGCTACGACCTGATAAGATCACGGTGGGCACCTCCCTTTCCCTTCTGCTGGTCTGCTACCTGTAGCTGTTGCGCAGGTTAGTATGTCCTTCGCCACTTAGGATTGGTATCGACGATTTTCGGATGATGGTACCATTCGGCCAGCCGGCCCACGACGCGTCCTGGGCTAAGTATGGGATCCGTCCTGGCTTGTGGAACGCCACGAGATGTACCGCAACCCTAAACTCGGAGTGCAAGAAAAATGTGATTGGTTGCTGGCATTACGAACATGGCGGTTAGGAGAGCAAGGTCATGCGTAGGAACCACTACAGTCTTCAGAAAACGAAACACACGCCTCCTAAGCCGCAAACCTTAACGGTCCTAGAAAAGTTTACGCGAAGCTGGGTCCTGTAATGTTAACACGTTGACCTCTTTGGCGCACTCTTGTCGATCGCCTCATCCCCGAGCAAGAGCAGGATCATAAGCCCTGGCAAGCAACCTGATAGCACAAACACCTGATCAAGGAGCCTGAAAAACTAGAAATGGTGCACTATTCCTGAGAGTTTCCTTTCTGTGAATACGCATACAGACATACAGGCAGACATACAGACATACATACACACATAGATACATATACGCACGCATGGATGGGTGGTTGGATGGATGAATCGATGGATGGATGTAGGTACATATGCGTGTACGTTGGAGGGTGTGTATGTATGTACGTATGTATGTGCGTACTATGACATACCGCTCCAAGCCTGTTTTCAGAGACCTACACCTTAACGCTTTCTCATGGACGGGACCAGTGTGACAGCATACGCTCTCCTGAACCTTAGGCCACAAATCCTGAAACCCAACGTCGGAAGCTTTGGCTCATGGCCAGGGCTGCTTCGTCTACGGACTGAGATTGGCGTCACCAAGCAGGCTGACGTCGGTCACGACCTTGCATGCATCGGCAGTAGGAGCAAGAAATGGTGTCAAGCTTAGGGCAGTTAAGACGACACTTTGTGTAGCAGTTGAGCTGTGAGAGTGAGACTTTCGGTAAGAAGAAGGGTCGTGTGTAGCGAGCAAGTTGGCTTTCTACGATGGGCAAAGTCACAGGCCGGTCAGACAATTTCAGCCAGAAGCAACAGCAAGACTATTCAACATCATACTCAAACATACGAAGGACTAAAGCACTGCTAAACGTACTGGTGTTTGTGGACTAGAACCGTCATATCAATGGCTCGTAGTGCTATATGATCAGCCGAAGCGATTAGAATCATGCCTGCGGCAGTTTCAGCTTGGGGTGCTGAATTCCTTGGTTCTCTTTTCTGCACCTAGTAGCAGTCGTCGTAGTGGCAGAAATAGCCGCAGCGGGCAGTGGTAGTACCGGGAGCAGTTGTTGTTGTCGCAGCAGCAGGAGGAGTAGTAGTCGCAGTAGTGGTAGTAGTAGTAGTAGTAGTAGTAGTAGTAGTAGTAGTAGTAGTAGTAGTAGCCGGCGTCGTAATAAACAGCTAGTAGTGAGTTTAATACTGACATGGGAAAGCGACGCAGCGGCACAGCGAAAGTGGTTGGACAAGATTGGGATAGTCTTAGCATTGCGTTCAAGGGTGATGCTCAACTACACGTGCCAACAGAGAGTTGAAGAAATCTACAAACTGGTGACAATCAGCCAACTAGCAGCACCTGCGGCCTCATGCTGCATTGACGAGGTGGCCGGGCGCAGCCAGCACAGTGTCACCCCGAAGCTGAAAGCTCGGTCAGAATGTAGTTCGTGGGTACGGTCGTCTCAACATTCTCAACAATGCATTGGCAGCCTGGCTTTTTTCATAAGCAAAATGTGGTGCTTGTTACCAAGGGCAGTGCTAAGTTCGGTCGGCCATGGCTCGGACAAAGTTGCTGAACGCAGATTGGGCGACTGTGCCTGAAGGACCTAGCTGCGATCCACATGACACTTGTGTGCTCTGCTGAAGCCAACTAGGCACCAAGCGGAGGAACTGATTGCATTGGTAAAAACATTTGTTCTTTGAAGTTCTTTGTCTTCCTTTGTGAAGGAGCTCTCGTGGGGTGGGGGGACTAAGGCTGACTCAGGAGGATTGTGCCTGGCACTTCTCACTGGCTCGTAGAAGTTCTGCATCAGAGAAAGATATCTCAGTTTCACAGATGTCATAAGCGACACCTCCTGCCCTTTCTCGTTGCAAGCAAAAACAAGAACCAACAACGGCCTCAAGCATTACCACCAAAAAAACACCAGAAGCAGCAGTAGCAGCAGCGCGAGCCTTATACGATTTTCTGCCGGCTACCGCATAATTGCGATTCAGGGAATTGTTTGGCAGCCATTTTTTGCACCTGGAAACATGGGAGGGTTATGTAGGGTTTGCAGAGCACTTGCAGCCGACCAGGGCCCGACATTGTGCAAACACGTTCTGTAAAGATTTCGCAAAGTGTTGGCAAAATTGCTACAGAAAACCATGGTCTGTTTGCTGATGTATTGCAATAATGGCCTTGGACCCTACGCCCGCCATGTTGCCGAAGTGTTCGCAATAAGTTTGCAAAAGCACAGCGTGTTTTGCAATTATGTTGGGAAGCCGAAGTTGAACACCCCAATCCCCTGAGCACCTGCTTGTTCTGCGGCCAAGATTGCGAAAGTCAAGGGCCAATGTAACAAGCTTCATCGAAAGGCAACACCAAGCTGGTTGCAACGTATGCACAAAGCTCGTTTGGGCATTGGTTAAGGTCGCAAGTTCAAACCCCCAAACATGCACAACATTTTTGCAGTGGTGCGACGACGACGATGGCATTTGTGACGATTCAGTTGAAAGCTTGGTCTCCGGCAACACCCCACATGTGAAGAGATGAATTGAAATCTCCGATGCTCAACATGCAAGCCGAAAGCCCAAAGAGCGTCGTCAGCGTTCTCTACGAAGTCTAAGTCAGCTGACTGAACTCATCTCCTGGATGCTATCCGAGAAGCATGTACGCAAAGGGAAGGATAACCATTCCTAGGATCTGTAATGGTCGTCTGTCTCGCGCACCACAAAGTCCTGTGTATGCCGATACCCGCATCTGCCCGCCCAATCTGCTGTAGCTATTATGAGCACTCAGCCCAGAAAACATCAGTCGGACATGGAATGCCAATAGTAAGGGAGCGAAGACCCACCATCATCAGCAGTGCAAGGACCTCTTGCATCCAGTGCTGCAAACAAGCTCACTTATTGAACCACTTGTTGCATGTGGATAGTTAGCAACCTTGCCGGGAACGATGCCGGAAACGTTGAAGCTGGAGCTGCCCCTGGGTGATGCGATTGGCGAAGGCAGGGAGGCACATCACAAACAACCCACACTTCCAAGTGAACACGAACTGGATTGTTAGCATCCTGGCTGTTAGCATGTTGCAGCGGCAGTAGCAGCTCAGCAGCAGTGAGTAGCAACAAGCAGCCGCAGCAGCAGCAGTGGGAAGAGCAGCAGTTCTCATCCTCATCACATGTCAGCGGTATTGGAATGTGTGCTGCGTTCAGCCTTGTTGTATCAGGTTGCTGGTAGGCACCGGTTGTTACTGGGAGAATTACAAACACAATTGTTATTCTGCCGTAAATGTAAATCTGTTTTCTGGAGCCAAAAGTTGAACATTTGCCTTGCCAGTGACCGGAACCCCATTATCAAGCCGCTACAGCACAAATCCGAAATGCGCCGAAGGCCCACACTCCGGGCCTCAATTCACTTTCAGGTACCTCTGGAGTGGTCTCGCCGGTGCTACATAGCGCCGACGGCGGTCGCGACGAAGCAGCAGCGCATGTTTCGGGTACACGATAAGGGTCTATGGACCGGTAGACAAGACAGGCTTGGGTGGACTTGTCTGTATGCTCCGAAATGACTCGGAGTAGAACCTTGGTAACTAATTACACTCGTGGTGGCAATGGGCTCTGCGAAAACCACAAATTCCCTGTCTCACTTGGACCTCTCCAGCCATAGATTCGCTTGCTCCTCGTCTCGTGGACTACAGGTGGTTGCCAAAGAAATCTTATCATGTGATCCAGGGCCACGCCCGATCCTCACATAGAATTTAGGGTCTAGGGGTGGTATGCAAACACCACGTGTATAGATGTGTGTGTGTGTGTGTGTGTGTCTGTGTGTGTAGAGAGAGAGAGAGAGAGAGAGAGAGAGAGAGAGAGAGAGAGAGAGAGAGAGAGAGAGAGAGCCTCAAGCCCCTAGCAAAGCAAAGCAAAGAGAGAGAGAGAGAGAGAGAGAGAGAGAGAGAGAGAGAGAGAGAGAGAGAGAGAGAGAGAGAGAGAGAGAGAGAGAGAGAGAGAGAGAGAGGGCGACAGAGAGAGAGAGAGAGAGATAAAAAGCGGACACAGCCCTATTGCAAGAAGCCTTAGCCGCTGGCCTTGGATTCAATCCGCAGAGCCTAGCGAAGCTTCCGGTCAGCCCCAGCATAGACATGGCGGCATTCACATGGCGTTTTGTCAGGATCTGCCAGACAGGCGACTTCAGAATGAGGCGGATTGTCGACTAGATTCCATGTCATGTCATGAAGCCTAAGTTGAGCCTTCGAAGACACGCGACACCTGCTTGCCCAAGGCTACGCAGCAAAGCGGCTGAAGTGCACTTCGCCGAAGGAGGTACCCAGACTGTAGTTGTGTCGCACTGGTGACAACAGATCAAGGTGCCGAGCCTGAACAGCTGAAAGGGAACTCAAATTTAGTCGCAAAAGAACCTGCTTTCTCTGTTCCCAGCAAGAGGCCGCGTCTAGATTCGCAATGAAGCAATGGCAGGCAACTTGGGCTGGCCCGCACCCATTCCTTCCCCAAACGGTGCAGCAACATTTAAAGCCCACCGTTCCACCGTACGGAGGCAGGTCGCGCATCCAGTCCCGCCATGCAGCTACTTGCGTCCCCAACCATCATGCACATCGGAGAGTTTGAGCGTGGAAGATCTGAAGCCACATGGCACAAACGGACGATCGGAGCTTCCACGATGAAGTGTCTCCATCTGTGGCGGCACTCCAAGCAAACACAACCGAATTGCTGAGACTTTTAGGGCTGATGAGGGATGCATGCAGTCATTGCACAGATCAGGTATTCCATCACCACGCAGCACCAATCTGATCAAATTCTTTTGTGCTGACGAAAAGCAAGCACGTCTACTGGGTCACCGCCGATCACTTAGGCAGCTTGGGCATCCCGACACAAGAGCTGTTGGTTTCACAGAGTGGTGAGACGCAGAAAGTATTAAGCAGGAAGCTGCAAAAGTGTGCAGAAAGTGGGGGCGGGCACTACAACACACACCCGTTTGACACAAGGAGAATCGGTTGCAGTTTTCGTAGTCTGGAGAGTGCCGCAGTAGCGCAACAAGTGTCACACTATGGTGCTGCCCCTGTGATGGGGCATCCATATACGTGCCAAATTCAAAGTTTCCTGCAAATGACAGCTTCACCAGAACTGAATCCTGCAAACAATAACCTGGATCAGTCTGGAACATCATGCAGGCATTGGACCTGGAAGTCCGCCTCCTGAGGCTTTGCTCCGCCGAGGCTGTGAAAGCTGGGAATTTGTGTCGATAATACCTGATAGCATCTTATGGTATGTAGAATGCTTCAGTAGACTATAGTATCATCGTATAGTTTGTGTGTACGTGCGATTTCGTGCGTCTGGAAATTGGGCAGCTTAAGACTTGTGCTGCATTTCTAGGCCAATGCGAAAATGCGGTGTTGTTCAATCTATTTGTTTCTGAGAAGCCAAGCCAGTCACACCAGTCCGAGGCAATGCCGCTGAATTTGTCTTCTGAAATCAGATATGATTAAATGTAGAACCATAAAGCAGCTTTCGAAAAGTTCGGCTAGGTGCAAGAGGTTCTTCAAAACAAACCCATAAATCCATACAGCAACTAGACTTACCCTAAACCCTATTTTGGCCCTAAAGCCCTAATGCATGCCTCGCCTGGCCCTGGCATGTCCGAGACGGAGCGCCGAAACTGTACTAGACTATAGAATACTGTAATACGAAAGTCTACTATAAGATACTGTAATATACTATCATATATACTAGACTATACTAGACAAGACTCTACTATACTCTAGTATACTACCAGATACTGTCATTCGCTCCCAAAGGGCTGTGGTTACAGCTCGGCTCTTTGGGCTCTCAGGCTTCCCGGCTGTGCATGATAGCACATCATGTACATATATATATAGACACACACAAACACTATATGTATGTATGTATGTATATATATATATATATATATATATACATATATGTGTATATATATATATATATATGGTCGTAGATTTTAGTGTTATGGTAGACTATACTATGCTACATTACAGTGTGTTCTAGCATGTTCTAGTATGTATAGTGTATTATGGTATATTATTGTATCAGAGCGAAAGTCTGCGATGTTGTTATCTTGACTTGCACTTAGAATTTGAACCCACGCCAGACAAGAAACCAGAGACCATAACCGGACGCTGCGCTGACGACTGCCTATATCAGAGTTGCAGTATGTTGTGCTGTCAATGCATCAACCTCCGTGCTTTGGGTTCACCATTGCACCCCATGAAAATCATGTTCATGTAGATGACAATGCGTAGAGGCTGAGTTCCACAAGTGCCACCATGCTCGCAGTGCTCCGACATCGTGCGGTATGCCTTTGCTTGCGAGACTGCAACGGACTACGTCTTGATCTTCGAGGCTTGTGTGCTACAATGCTTACGCAGGTACCGCCCAAAGTTCTGCCGGAAGTTAGAGGAAGTGACTCCCGGCTCGCAGATCTCCAGAGTCGATGAGCTTGCCAGACCCGGGAGTTGCAAGCACTTGTGGGTTGCGGGTTGGTCTGCACCCAGCATGTAGCCTCTGAGCGCCCAAACTCCCAAGTTTTCCCAAGTCAAAGATCCCTGAAGCCTACAGCCCAATGGGCCGCCATATTATATGATATTTCCTTTTTTTATATAGAACTAGTAAAATATAGTTAATTACAGTATTGTATTATGTTATGTTCAATCATAACCCTAAACCCCAAGCCGAAGCCCCTGAGAGGCCTGTGATGTGGACCTTTGGGATGCGCTCACGGGCGCTTGGTCTCGCGGTAAGGCCTCGAGCATGGAAAGGCTGGGAGCAAAAAGACGGGGCTGCGAGAATATGATAGTACAACATAGTTTGAGTATCTTATAGTATGTTACAAGATGTTATGGCACCTTATGCTTTGGGCTGTGGAGCCTGGCAGTCCTACCTCTGCGATGGCGGGATGTCTTTCGTAAGGGCTTGGTAGTATCTGGCTTGGAGTTAACATTGGATGAGTGCTGCCTTTGTTAAAGCTTGTGTAAGTTGTTACCATGCAGCCTTGGCTTCAAGTCTAGCTCCCCGGGGCATAAGTGGGCAGAGGATTGCCGGTGGAACATTACGAGGTAGCGAGGGGACGTTGAGAACTTACTCTCTTTTGCGGACTGCTACTACCGTCCTCGTTTTGGATTGCTGTGCTGAGCCATTTTCAGTAGCACATCCGTTGTGGATTTCGAAACCCGGTAATTTCAGTTCCGGTCCACCCGGCCCACGATCTCGTATGGAGCCAAAACAAACTGCCACAACAAAGTCTGGCTGGTCGCACAAAACTCTGTGGCCACACGATGGTTCAAGTTTCCTGAGCCTGCAACCTGCCCTACCCTGGACTCTAGCAGACCCTGAGCCCAAAAAACCGCGACAACTCTTTTTGCAACCCCTGAGCCCACAAACCCTAAGCCTTTCAGCTCAGAGGACTTGAAGCCATGCCAGCCTTGTGCGAGTGTGTGAGTCGAAGCCTGACAGAGCTCGGAAGGCAAGCGTGGTCCTTGCAGCTTTGCCGAGCTGTGAACCATTGCCACCACCTGCGCGTCCTTCATCGGGACCCGGCTTGGGCTTTTGGGTTGAGGTTTAGGTTGTCAGGGTTTTGAGGTTTGCCCGAGCGCAGAGTTTAGGCTCAACACGGCACAGGGTGTAGGAAGCCCTCTCAAGAATCTCGTTGCACAAAGTAAGAGCCCTCCACATTATGTATATCCAGGTACCATATACCTCATAGCATACATGTATATTTGCATGTATGTATGCATGGATGTAAATTGATAGTGGGACTGCGTTTAAACGACCCTGAAAGCAGGACTGTTTTGTTCATGTATATATGTCCGTAGGTATGTATGTAGGTACGTTCATCTGTTTCTGTATCTGTATCTATATAGATACAGGTATCTGCAGAGAGAGCGCGAGGACTCTGGACCCTGGAAGCTTTGCCCACGGGTCTTTTGATATGATGTTTGTCGATGACACTTCAGCTTTTGCTATGGGTTCTATTCGTCTGCTGACGATCATGAGCTTGTTCGTCGTTCGGTTTGGCACTATGATTCTTTAATAAACGGTTCAACATCTCTGCTGTGAAGATCCCCCTTTTCGAAGCCACGTGCCTAAGCCGGAGCTACGTAAATACATGCTTTCCCGGGAAGGGGCAAGACCTTGCATGCACACCCTTTTCGTCTCATCGTGCCGCCTTTTCACCGGTGCCAGATGAATAGCGAGCTGAGCAATCGTGCTATTTCTTAGGGTTTCTGGATTGCAATTAATTATACTGCAGCATACCCCACAAGCCCTTTGCTGAAGGACGTGAACCCCTGGAATGCGCTCCTCGTGCTCGAAGGACAGACCACCCAAGTAAGCCAACAGATTCTACCCTGACCTACACCATCCGAAGCCTCAGCCTGCAAAGCTCCGAGCATCAACAACCCCATGCTAAGCAGCATTTACATGCAGCTACCAACAAGAGTAAGTTTGTGGTATCACGGACAGCGATGGCGATAGCAAGCGACAGCAATGCTGCTAGCAACATGAGCACGTGTCAGGCATGAGCTGTGATCCACCGAAGTTTAATGCCCTTTTCGGATAGCCGTTCTCGGTGCCGGCTCGCAACTCTGACGAAAAATACCATTGCTCAGGGTGATTGTAATGCCAATACCAGTGATGCTTGAAGGGCAGCCACAGGGGAAGGACGGCAGTACAAGTACCCCCGAAAGGTACTATGGTATACCGAAGGCCTTCTAAGCCACAAAACTCTAAACCCTAATGCACTGAGTACTGAATGCCCTATAAACACCCCAAGCCCTAAACCCTGAATCTTTTTTTGGAACCCAAGTGCAGGCTCTGAGTCCTCATCGGCACGACTTGGGGACTTCGGCCTTGCCGTGCGAATGGAGTCCTCGGAGCTGCGGGGATGGGAGGCAATGGCTTACTATAGGGGCCTCAATCATTAGAATAAGGGTTCCTTTAAAGGGCTCTATATAGGGGATACTAAAAGGGATCTAGAAGGGTAGTATAATATAGGGGCCTTAATAATTAGAACAGGGTTTTGGGGCTCATTACCCTATACTTATAATAAGGGATCCCCGAAATGGTATTGGCAAACATTTCGGCCCATATAGTAGGGCCGGCGGATAGTTTTTTGCATGGGCCTGCTGTGAGAGCTCAGGATTCGGGAAGGTGCTTGCCGGGGGAGGGTAAATATAGTACAGGGAATCTATCTATTATAGTATTTCTATATATATTTATGTATTGATTTAAATACCTTCGTGCTCCGCTGAGAGTTCGATGAGGGGCTTTGAGAAAAAGGGGAGGCTGTAGTTCTTTGGTGACGCTAGCGACCTTGCCGTGGGTGTTGCTGGTGTTGGTGCTGGTTTGTGCCATTTCTGTTTTCTACCTGGGAGATGTTCTAGGAGTCTAGGATCAGGAATCTAGATGACAAATGCCAAATTGGCATACAAGCTTTGTTTTGCAAGTGGTTGAGTGGGTAGTGGGCACAGAAGGCCATTGCTTCTAAGCCCGAATCCGTAAAACTGTGTCAGATCCCTGGCGCGGCACCCCTGGACGACTCTGCGATCGGCTCGCTTTACTCGGCGCCCGAACTGGGGGATGTCTACGGTGCGGATCTTGGACTTTCGTTGAGCCGATTCCTGTCTTCTCAACAGCTGCTTAGGGCGGAGGGCGCGTATTGCAGAATCTTCCTTGGGCTTTGGCCACTAGCCACACGATTACCGTGCATGATTTGATGCTAGCAACTTGCTGTTTTGAGCAGGAGGCCTGACTCTCACTTTCTTGTGAGATCGCAAATCAGTATAGGGCTTCCGGACTGGATTCCACATCTGTCAGTTGTGCACCCATTTTTCTCCTGGCAGGCTTTCCGGCAGATGTTTTCAGTCTGGGAATGACCCTCTTGGCCATCTGGGGCTCTGCCGACTTGGGCGAGGCGCGCTGTGACTTGAAGTCAGCCGTGTACCGTGCGGGGGAAGCGCTCACGCAAGCCGGAGGCTCGACTGGTTTGTTCAAGACTCAGAGTCGCATCATCTGGGGTCTTTGAATTTTTGTTGTACAAGATCCGTGCCGTGATGCAGGAGGAACTCATCAACCTTGTCGAAGGCAGGGGGTTGAAGTGTCTACGAGGAGTGCGCACAGGGGCTGTGCATGCAGTTGCTCAGGCTGCGCCAGAAGTAGCTTCAGGTGAGGCGGAGAAATGTTCGGCTGGGACACGTGATATTATAATAGCGAATGTGACACCGATGTCCTAATCGTTAGAGTGTTTTGACTGGGAGTACCAACCTATTGCTGGGATTCTGGCAAAAACTTTGAAGTGCAGCATCATTAACTTTCGTCCTGGCATGACATACAACTACTGCGGCATGGCACTTGTAACCGATACCTGAACCGTCAGTTTCCGCGGAACCGTTTCAGGTGCAAAGCAGGCCGCTTGCTCTTCCTCCTCGTCCTCCCACATGGGCTCCTTGGGCAAGGCGCATATCGCCCGACATCAGATCGGATTTGAAGGTTTTGGGGCTGCCGCTAGGGTTCGCGGTTGTGAAAGGAGCATGAAAAGGAGAAGAAGAAGAAGAAGAAGAAGACGGAGCAGCAGCAACAACGGCGGCAACAAACAGCACGACGACGGCAGCCACACTAATGGCGGGGACAACATCATCATCATCAACAACAACAACAGCGAACCCACCGGCAACGGCAGCGGCAACCGCCCCCACCAGCAGGAGGAGCAGCAGCAGCAGTAGCACCCACCACCACCACCACCAGCGCCAGCAGCAGCACCACCACAACCTTCACCATCACCACCACCACCACCACCACCACCACCACCACCACCACCACCACTACCACCACTACATCACCGCTGCGGCGGCAAACGACGACAACAGCAATAACACGCACTGCAATGGCAACAGCAACAGCAAGAAGGTGAAAACCCAGAGCCCCAAACCCTGAGCCCCACACCCGAAACCTCGAACCTCAAGCCTGCCCTTGTGGGGTCTTACGCCGATGCTTTTAGGAATCCCCAAAACCCTAAGCCGAGTTGTAGAATCGAAATGTGATGATTGCGTGAGGGAGCCCCTTGCGGATTCCGCTCTATACTGGCCGATGCTCTTGCATACCAGGCTTCTGGTCAGCAAGTCTTCAAGGGGATCGAGACTTTTTTATAGGGGACTCAATAATTAGAATACGGTTTTGGCTTTGGGGCCCATTATACTATAGTTGGAGTAAAATAGTATAGCTAGTTATTAAGACTATTACGATTCACCTGTTGTCAGAACCGCCCACAGCCTCAGATTTACCTTGTATGTCCACGCAAGTAGTTATAGCTTCTGTTTGCTCCAGTTAGCGCTCGCAAGGTTTAGTGTTTCGGCTCCGGCTTCCATTCATGGACGGCGGGAGGTTTGTCTGCGGGATTTCGGGCTTCCGGTTTGCCTGGGACTTGGGTTTCAGGTTGAAGCTAAGAACTTCGGAAAATTTAGGATCTTACAGGCTTCAAGGCTTTGGGCTCAGTAGATTCGGGAGGTCTGTTTTACTGATTTGAATGCTACTACGGGCTTGGTGATTCTAGCCAGTGGAAGCTATTTGACGGTTGCGGAGCAGACTTGGGGTTGGCAGGGGTCAGCATCAGGAGCATAGAGCGCAGGCGCAGCGTTGTGACGGAAAAGACGAGAGCGTTTGACATTTCATAAATCCATCTTGAATGCAAAGTGTGGTCATCTGGCTGTGGTCAGGGTGTGGTAGCCAAAATGCTGAACCGTAGAGTGCTTTTTGTGTGTGTGTGTGTGCGCGGGTGTTTGTTTTCCAACTCCTGGTCCCAGAAGTACCGCCGCTCCGCTTTTTTCGCGAGATTCTCCCCCTTTCCCCTAATCATGACAAACAACAGCAGGAAGAGCGAGGCATAAGAGTAATCAGTAGCAACAGCATGTCCGCCATTATCAGTCAGGTGAAATGAAGAGTCCATAATAAATGGCAAGTACCGCGCGGAGAAGAACTGGTACTTGCCACAACCATCAGTATGGGATCTCAGGCGATGAAGGACCTGAACAAAGACCCACAGTACGACTAGGACCCTTGCTATCAGAGGTTTGGGATCCGCGTCACGAACAAAGATCAGCCAACCCCGTTTTGTTGCTGGCAGTACAGGCCGCTGCCAGGCCAACTGCTGCCTCTTTGCGCGATTGCGTGGAGGCTGCGAGTCGTCTCTTGGGGGCAAAGATGAAATTGGGGCTTCCTAGCTGAAGGGAGGTAGAGCCACCGGGTTTACTTGGGCCCCTACCCGTGGCAACGCTGCTGAGTGTGCGGGCAAGGTCACGCCATATGTGTGAGCTGAAGATGGTGATCACACTGCCGATGAACAGAATGGTAGATGATAGCCATGACGGTGTGAAAGTATTGCTGATCCACCCCTGATGTTGGTACGTGGTTCTTGATCATCTAACTGAGGGCTATGGTGGCACAAGCTCCTGATGGAGAGGGATGATGCGTGAGGGCCATGACTCTGACTTTCACGATGGGACAGATAACGGCGGTTGTCCTGGCGAGGACGACCAGCAACATAATCATACTCAAGACCCAACAGTGCGCGGGTTCCGGTATTCAGCTTCACTGCCCCTGGCTTACTTGAGATCACGGGCTCTCCGCTACCCCATTCTGACCAAGAGAACTCCAATTTGCAGCACTGCGATTGAGATCTTGATGCTTTAGAGTTCAGAATCAGAAGGAGTCTCCACCCCAGGGTCCCATGCCTCCAACGGCTGAGGTACTACCCTTTGTCAGGTGCAGGCGCTGTTCAAAACACACCTTCACCAGCAGCTCACCCCGGTGGTCCTCGGCGCGGTCCTGGACTCTTGTCGGACAGAGAAAGAAGCATAGCATGATACAGTTGCGTGCAACATACCATTGTGATACAATTTAAGCATTACGTAACATAGTGATACCACTTGGTAGAACATAACATGTCATAAGCATATGGTGCAATATGGCATTGTGCAACTGGCCGACGTGTTAACCGACAGTCATGTAAACCTAGGCAGACTCCATGAATCGATTCGCTTGCTTCTGTATATATCTCATGGTCATGTTGCGCCACCATTGACTGCAAAACGCTGCAGAACAGCCCAAATTCTTCAATGCCAAGGCCGAAATTCACACAAGCGCAAGCCGAGCACTTTCGAGTTGCCTTTTGTTAGGAAGCCCCATGGTGTCATGGATTTCGTCTACGCATACCCGCAACAGCAACATACGGCCAGTTCCAGAAGCAGAAGTCTGTCTTGTCTCCCGCGCAGGAAACTTTGACTTCTTGTAGGCCTCTGCAGGAGGTCTTAGCAGACAGGACGTGACAAATAGCATCCTCCGTGCGCCAGACGCACCATGCACAACTTGAAAGACCACGATATACCACGATGAACCGTGATGAAGACACGTTGAAAGGGGTACGCGAGCCACTATAAGCAAGTACGGAACAAATCTCGCTAGTCATTGAATGCTATTGGCCTTAGCTTTAGCTTCGGGCTGCAGTTTCTCACAACGGTGGCTGCGATCGCGCTGCTCTTGCAAGGACTCTTTGGGGAGCCCAAAGGAGTCGAATGAGGAGATGGTCTCCGTGGCATTCCGTAAGCTTGGCACTTCCGGCCGAATGGATGTTGACTCTTTCTTGAAGTGGGTTTTCCAGGAGGGGAGCTTAGTGCCAGCATAGCTTTGCAGCGGAACCTGTGGATAAGGATGCATGCAAGCTAGACATGATTCATGGAACTGTGATGCCTGCATGGCATTGCCGAGTACACCCTGTGGAGTGTGGCCACGGCTGCTCCTACTTCGTCCCCACTTCTTGAGACTGCGCAAAGCGCAGCCTCAGAATGTCATAACCACCTCCTCATGCCGGAGCCCCCTCGAAGCATGAAAGCAATAGACGTCACGACGAGGCAGGATCACATTCGTGCGGAGGTGTTGTTGCAGACAGGGTTAGACACAGCCCATTCAGCAAAGCGATTGGGCAACGACCTTGGTTTTCAGTGGCGCCTGCTCTTTTGCACACCTTCCAATATCGCAAACTCTGCAGATGCCTTCACTGAAAGCCGAGGGAAGAAACCCTAAAATCCTAAACCCTAAACCCATAATCAAGCCAGGATCATGCAGTGAAAACTGAGCCTACTATGCTGAGGTCGCCACTCGTCAGGCCGGGGAGGAACCCAAACCTGCCCCATATCATAGGGGACTTCATAAGTGCCTTTACTAGTTTGAGGGCTCCTTATTGTAGTTATAGTATAATATTATACTCCAATGCCTTATTCTAATTGTTGGGCCCCTATAGTGCTCACAAGTCCGTTTGCCGAAGCTGCACTCTTCCCAGTCCTTCTGCAGTTCTTTTCGTTGCTGGCCTGGCGATCGGGGCATTGCATGCTGAAACGAGAGGGTGGATCCACCATTGGTACAAAGCAAGCCGGCTTCAGCCATCAAGGACTTTTCTACAATGTCTTACAGAGGGGGTAGCAGATAGATGCATGTGTGGACGAAAGTAGATCAACAAGTTCGTCGAGGGTTTCATGGCTTATGTTCATACTTATGTATCCTAGAAGTAGAAGACGTTCGGTTGTTTGTGCAAAGAAGCACCACAACAATACACACGCAGATACGCGAATGCTTACCATGCGTGCAACCGTTGTTCCTACCAGCAAACGAAGATTAGCTACTTTACCGAAAGTCTACACTCATACTCCCAGCTACAGCGAACGTAGATGCAAAGAGACGCGCGTCTCAAGTCTTGGCGATGTTCCGCCCTGCAGCCGCGCGGTTTGCGTCGCTTCAAGCTCGTGGCTCGCCTGAAGGGATGTTTCATGACACAACTCCATAATCATGAGCCAGTAGCCTTGAATGTCTTCTCAGGAGCAGTTCGTTTTTGTCTCTAAGACGCAATCCTGCTCTGATAAGTCTGACAGACCATGGCTTACCTCATACTGTCAGATACCACGTGCTGGTAGTACCAATCACGCGGAGGTTGGTAAACACAGGAAGAACAATAGTGACGCTAGTCGTGTTACAGTAGCAGCAATAGTAAAGCTGCAGAAGAATGAAGGCATGACAGGGACAATAAAGCAGCTCGCAGATTGGAAAGCATACGATCGGAATGTTTGAAGCAAGTAGTATATAAGCAAGCCAGCAAGCAAAACCGGAGGATGAAAAATCCCCGCAGAACATTGACATGCGAGGCATGCCCAGCCTTTACCCCGTAGACGTATCGCAGAAGCTCCTTCAAAGCTCCTCTGCACGAATGCACACATGTATGTATGCATGTAAGTATGTAAATTTGTAGATGTGTATGTATGTATGTATGTATGTATGTATGGTGTGTGCATGTATGTAGGTATGCATGTCTGCATGCATGCATGTACGTTTGGATGTGTGTATGCAAGCATGCAAGCATGGAAGGCTGCATGCATGTATCTACGTAGCTATGAACGCAAGTATGTAAGTATCTTTCTATCCATCTATCTGTCTATCTACCTAATTAGTTTAGTCTGTCTAGCTATATGTCCATTTATCTGCCGATCTGCTTTCCTATCTATCTACCTTCTATCTATCGGTCCGTCTGTCTGTCTATCAACTTATCTACCTATCTATCTACCTATGGACCTATGTATGTAACTGTAGTTATGGGCTGCCAAAGTCATAGACTATTGTAGAACGATCAAGTTTGTTTGGCGGCATTGGCACTGATAGGCACTGCTGCTCTATCCTTTTATTGTGCTGTGTACGCTGCTGATATTGTTGATGGCGCTAAGAACGTAGCTGGGTGCTGTGCAAACCAAGTGATGGGTTGGAACAGATCTTCTGGATTTAAGGGTTTACAGAGTTGTCTCGTCAAGCTTCACAGTTTCGGAGCCCGCAACCGCAAACCCTGTGTGCGTGCCTCTGTGACTCGTGGCCCGAAGCTTTGAAGCCACAAAGGACTGCAAACTGAGCTTCGAAAGTCCACGAGCCCCGAAGTGCTGCGGCCCACAATCTGCAATGCTCTGAACACCCAAAGAATCCAAAGGCAGTGGAGTAGATCAGGGTTTGGAACTTCATATGCAATGCTGCCCACTCTTCTGCTCGTCTGAGTTTCAGAAGCTAACAAAGCATCAATCTAGTGGCAGCAAGTAAGCGGCATTGCCCGGCACATTGCGATTTGTCAATCTTGTGATGCAATAATTTGGGAGCCTCAATAATTAGAATTAGAATAGGGTTTGGGTGTTCGTTATATCGTTAAAGGGGCCTTGAGGAACTGTAATTATTGGAAATACTGTCGGCCTCCATGTCAGACCGTTGACCCGGGGAGCCAACCCTTGGGGATGTTTAAACCGGCAACCATACGACAGAGGCCTAAATACTTACGTATATGTTTTGGAGGGTTCCTTAAGTATGGCATCATGGGCCCCAAACCCCTATTCTAATTATTAGTGCCCCTATATTACCAAACCCCTGGCCCGTCATCAAAAAAGCATATTGACAAGACCAGATACATCACAGAAGCCATACTGGTGTGTCAGCAATGGTAACATGATCAGTAAACACAAAACTGACAAGCAACTCAAGCGGTAGATGGAGACACTCCAAGACCCACCCCAGTACCCTAACTCTAAACCCCGGAGCCCTAAAGCCTTAAACCCCTAAGCCCTAAAGCCCAGCCCCTAAGCCCCAAACCCCTAAACCCTAACCCCCAAGCCCAAACCCCTAAAACAGAGTCCAGGATCACATGGCCCAGCGCTTTTCGAAATTCCCCGGGCGAAGTTCAAGCAGGGCCTCGGCGACGTGGCTCTCAGGCCCGATTTAGGATTTGGGGTTTTAGGGTTGGGGCTTTTGGGTTTTTAGGGCTTTGGGGTTTGAGGCTGGGGTCTTCTGGGTTTTAGGAGTCATGAGTTTAGGGATGGGGTTTCAGGGTGTAGGGCTGTGGGGTGTTCGGGCGAAGTTCGGCTGTTAGAGTCTATAGGGTTTCAGGGTTTGGGGAAGAGGGCTCTGGCCCAGGGTTGTTTTGGTGTGTGGACATTCCCACCCGAGAGGGTACCAATCCATATACTTTTGTCTCGGCACCCACCTACCCCCAGAGAGTGTTGCAGGCATTAGGATTTGCGGTTCTAGGGTGTGGGGTTTTGATGTTGTGGGCTCGTAGGGCCTTGGCATGTATGATTTTTAGATCTTGGATCTCAAAGGGTGTGGTGTCCAGGGGTCGGCCAGAAAAGTTGTACAGGTTCTATTCGGTTTGACTGGCTTTAGCGTCCGAGGTTGAATCGGTTCAGGGCTCCAGGCGTCTGTAGGGCTTGGTACGTAGGTCTTAAGGTGTGTAATCATAGGGTGAAAAAGGAACAGACCCTAGTTTGGGCTTTGGAGGCCTGTTGCTCATCGTTCGATCTGTCTGGATGCAACAGCAAGAGCCGCAGCATCATCAACAGTGCAGAAGCAGCCACAGCAACAACATCATCATCATAAGCGTTATTGCTACGAACGTTTACTCGTCATACTCAGACCAGTAGCTCAGCAGAAACATCCAGAGCAAAGACGAAGACAGCAACAACGAGGAAGAGCAGCAGGAGCAGCAGCAAAAGACTCTGTCTCTCTCTCTCTCTCTCTGGTTCTCTTTCTCCGCTCGCTTGTGTTCACGTGAGATCCTTTCTAGAATCCTTATACTCTTAGAGAGCCTTTTAAGGAACTTCGATGGAGCCCTTATGGATCCTTTGAGAAATTCGGTTTGGGCACCAGGGCCTCGAAGCAGCCGCTGCAGGGCGCTCCCGAGGCGCCGGTGGTAAGTTTGTCAAGGATGATGGCTGCAGGTTTCAGGGGTCGTGGTGGCTTGGAGTCTCGACACAGCTGGGGAATAGAGGTTTTGGCCCGAGGCGCATTTTCAGAATGCAGGTTGCCAGGAATCCAGTAGACGATCTGTCGTTGTGGCTTGGTTGACAACGCAGCAGAGGGTTTTGAAAGGACATGTTGTGGCTTCTGCAGAGCCATTTTGGCTCAGGTATTGTCTAGGTGCGAAGATGAATGCCTCTGGGGGCACGAGCCCTCGGGACTGGGGATCCCAATTTCAATTCTCAGCGGTCGTGAGTAGTACCGGCCTGTCCTTCAATCGACAGGTCAGTGGATCGCAAGTTTCCTCGAGCTCATGCAGTTCCTGCCAGGGCGGGATCCCCTTTTACCAGCCGAAGGATAGCACCAAGGACTTGAAAGTTTTCAGCGACGCCATCACCGGTCACCTCCAGATTGTGCTAAGTTGCCTTGCTCAGGCAGACCAGGACTTGCTAAGTTGTGCACGGCACACTGAGAATCAAGTCGTGGAGCTTGTCTGTTCTGCACAGACGGTCGCATGCAAACTGGCAACTACAGCTGGTAATGCTTTAGAGAAGCTTCCGACACTGCTGTGGGCGGCACGGGGTCACGGAAGTACGGAGCTGTCCGATTGCATAGTTGAGCTTAATGGCAACCTAGGTACTCTGAGGAAGGAGACACAAGGAATCCGCTCTGACTATATTGATTTGCTCACGCAGGTACAGTACATGGGGCACTGCACACAGGTCACAGTGGATCAGACGGTGATGAGTGTTCTGCCCGAACCCTCGGAGAAAGAGGACGGGAGCATGGAGTGCCAAATTCCACCCAACCTGGCTTTCGAGCCCCAGGACCAGGAAAAGAAGGAGTCACAGAAGTATCTGGAACTGACACTTTTGCACCTGGATTACATGAGCCAGATTTTGGAGGAATGCTCTGACTTTTGGCTGATGCTGCACCAGGCAGAGCTACAGATCCGGAAGCTGGAAAAGGACTCCCAGAAAATTTGTGATGGTTCGGGCAGACATGGAGATAAAGCTGCACTACTGAGCTTTTGTGAAAAAGTTCGATCTTTCTGCGGAGTGTATTCGGGTGTTCCGCCACCCAACTACCATTTTAAGTCGCATTTGTCGGTGGCCTCGCGTTCTGCCCTAGGCAGCACAGGCTCGCTGAGTGATGCAGTGCACGGCAGCATGGACTCCCTGAGCGATGCCGTGCATTGAGTTAACCGCAGATCTTCGACGGTTTAAAGCCTTGAACTCCCCCCGCGTTTCAATGAGAGTTGCTGCGCTTCACAGAGTGGAACAGAGAACTGAGGCGCCCAAACCACATTCTGCAGCAGGGTTGCGGAAGTAGCGCGGGAATCCTGATTGTGTTCAGAGCCGTCGTTAGCTGTTCATGATACCGTTCGATCGCCACGAGATTCATTTAGTAAATGATGGTACTAACACCACCACCACCAACCAGCACCACCACTGCAATAGCCGGTGCCATCGGCCTCACCATCGCGATCCACGTCCTGACGATCGCCAGCGTCATCACTATCACGATTGCAGTTTACCATCATCATCAGTCTCCCTCGTCATCAAGTCACCATCTAGGCATTTATGTTGAAAGTTGCAGGCAGACGCCACCAACTCGGAGCTGTACCCAGGAGGGCTGCTGTCGTCGGTGCTAGGTGTTGGAGAAAGTTCGAAGCAACCTGGTATCTTTCACAGTCACGGAGGCTGAAAGTTCGTCAAGTTTCACGGAGAACGCTCCAGGAATGTTGTTCTCTTAAGATAAGTGCCGAGGCCCCTCAGCACTAAGCCAAGACAGAAAGTGCGAGGAGACCGGCAATTCTGGTCGGAGATCTGCTCGGAGCTCTTCTACCACCTGAAACATCAGTCGCCCAGGCCAGGGCTGCTATGCGTCCATACTTGGAGGGTCGGGGGACGTAGTAAGTAGGTAGTAAGTACCCGAAAAGGGACCCTAATTGGGGTTATGGTACTTATAAGTCCCTAAAATAACCAGTTAGTAAGTCCCCCGAGCCTCCAAGTATGCATCTCCAGCGTAGGGTTTAGGGTTTTAGGATTTGTTGAAGGAGGCAATGCTGGCAGTCATCAAGTCCGGTTTCAAAAGGGGCTTTAGGGACCGTGCAGGGTTCAGTGGGCTGCTTCCCGGCCATGCTTCGAGACACTATAGGTCTCAGGCTTTGGCTAGGGGGCCTGAGCAGTGCCTTTTAGGGATGTGTTATGTTCATGGGTTCCATGCTGCTGAGTTCGCTGGCATCATGCCACCTCGAAGAGGTATGGTCACTAGGTGTTGGAGCTGACCAGCCGTCAGACTCTGTGAAGAAAGCCCGGATACGCCCTGCAGGCCGCAGACTCCTTGCTTTTCACCCTTGAAGTTACGAACTTGCGCTGAGTCGGCTGGCCGACGTTCACGGAGCCCGAAACTTCTCGCTTTCGCCATTGCCAGAAACATCAGCCTCGTTCTCTCCAGCTTGGCACGCAAGCAGCTGCGTGATGCCCTGTGCCCGGTTGGTTGCCTTCAGCCGTGGGGACTGAACTTGTCGCTTTATAGTGTAAGCCAACGCGGCTATCAGATGTTACCGTGGCAGAATAGATTCCCATGTGTGGAAGAGTTGTCTCAATCACACCCTGAAATGGTGGTGGTCGTCTCAGAGGGAGGGATCGGTGGGACGATGATCTGATGGAAGCAAGGGGCAATGCACCCTCAATTGGGTCTGCTCTGCTGCTGCTGCTGCCAAGAACCCCTGATGGCTGCAATGGATGTCTATAACATGCCTGAATAATGACCTATACTATTTTGGGGGTTCCTTATTACAAGTATAGTATAATGGGCCCCAAAACCTTATTCTAATTATTAAGGCCCGTTTACTAGGAGCCATTTGTCATCCCGCAGAGGGCTGCTGCAGCGAGCTATCTCCATTGAAACATGCAGCGAACTCCTTGCGGTTCTTGATGGTCGTGGTAGTCACAGTTGCTGGAACCATGGGCCATAGCAACAGTGACTTTCAGGACGGCAGCAAGAAGTCTAATCGTTCATGCGACTAATGCCACTAACGATAAGAAAATGGCTAAGATATGGTTGATGAGATTCGTATCAAGGTCGAGTTGTTGGACCACGTGGCAGCGCACCTTGATGGGCCCTGGCTGACCTGCTTCAACATCCAGGAAGTTTCCGTGAGATCCCCTAGCTCCATGGCCACACCTTGCCTGCTGTCCCGTCCCGTTCAGAGTGTTCGAATACCTGTTCGGCGTCGGTTTACGGTTCAGGTTTAGCGCTGACGTTTGGAAGACAGACGGAGATGACACGTCGATCGTCTCCCACAATAATGTTTTGGGCCGATATCATCATCGTTGACGGCGAAGGGAGGCTTTGCAGCAAGAGCAGGGCTAGTGACTTCAGTGGAAGAACGAGTGGCTTGCTCCTGCGGAAACCACCTCAACCGCGCCCTAGTGCCAGACCTTGAAGCCCTAAGCTCAAACTGCGTGAAGGACCTGACGCTGCTATGCAACAGCTATGCCCAGCTGTCACATGCAGCTCCACAGCTCTTCCGCAACTGCGCCGAGGAGAGGTAGCGGCCACTCTGTCCGGTTTTGTCGATGAGTGCATGATGAATGATGATTAAGAGGGCTGCGACCATGCTGCTGATGGTGGCAAGGGGCGGTCATGACGAGCTCCTGTCGGTTCAGGTGGCCAACACGGTCCTGGTGATGTCTTTCAGAATACTGACAGGTGCTAGTAGCAATCATTGTGCTGATGGTATGTTCGTGGTTCTGGCAGCTGCAAGGGTGGTAATGGTGGTCATAAGGATGTCAATCACAAAAGTGATCAAGGTGATGCTGACGCCGATGACGAGTGGTGAGGTTAGCGCCGGTCAGGGTGACTTTGATTCTGGTGGTTCTGAGGCGACGAGACGACAAGCGATGATTGATGACGCTGATTGTCGTAGGAGCAGGCATGGTCATGCCGATGTTGCTCACCACCACTGCTGCGTCTCATGCGCCGGTGCATGACTGCCACTGCTCTGTTGTTTCTCAAGGCTTCTTACATACATGGTACTGCTTGTTCTACTACTGCTCTAACGACCGGATCTTGCGCTGGAGTTTCGAGCCGAGCACGACGGAATGCCTTGCGAACGATTTGAAGGGACACCTCGAGCTTCTTGGTACATCGGGATGAAGCTTGGTTGAATCTGAAAAACTCCCCTGAACCAAGCTTCTCCTTACACCCTAAGTGCAAGAAGCCCCTGATCCCTAGAAGCATGTAATATAGGGGCCTTAAGAAATAGAATAGGGTTTTGCAGGGTTCCTTATTACATGTATAGAATACTACCCCCAAACCCTATTCTTTCTAATTCTTAAGAAACCCTATACTATAGAGCCCTACTATCGACCCTTATAGAACCCTTTAAAGGAACCCCTTAAAGGAACTCTCAAGGAGCTGCTTTGGAAGCTACCGGAGGCCAACCCTCAGGAGCTGACTCTGGTGGCCGGGGTCTTGATGGGCAGTGTCTTCGGGGTTTGGGGTGTAGGGTTTCGGGGTTTTTTAGTTTGCCGTGGAATAGCATGTAGGCGGCGATAGTATCTTGCGACAAGGTTTTGTCGAGTGCGTCGTGCTGCGGCGACGAGCTGCGAAAGCCTCTAGGCGTTTTCACTCTTTCCTTCCCACCCCACGCCGTATAAGGCGGCCAGCCACCCAAACCTATTCCTTTTAGGGTTCAGGCCTAAACCTATGCCAGGTTCTTCCTTGCAAGGCAAAGTCCCCACCAGCAAGGCCGTAGCATGGGGCAAAACAGGACACAGGGCTGGGAAAGGCGGCCTTAGTGCTCGCTGGCACCGAAGGGCTTGGGAGAAAAGGGTGGGGGATCCCCCACAGCTCCGAGTTACAGTTTTTGACCAAGTCCTCCCTGCACCGGTCTGGAGGTTGTGGGTCCTTGAGTTTTGCTTGCCGACCAAACTCCCCTGAGGTCCCGTTTGTGGGGGCTTTGCACCAGCCAGCCATGCCCAGTGGCCAGAGACCAGCAAGGAGAACGTGGTTCGGTACGGGTACGAGGTGGGTCGCTCATCACATCTCTGCAAGCGCCCCGCATGCACGGAGGTGGGTGGCCTCGGCCTTGAGTTGGGTTTAGGGTGTCTGATTGCAGGCTGGTAGTCGATGCTTGTGGGTGGCACAGGGAGGGCCAGCAGGGGAAGCCGAGAGGGCAGGGGGCACAGGGGCAGCAGGGACCAGGGGCAACAAGGCGCCAGGGGTTTTAGGACCGGAAGTGTTTGTAACGTGGACAACAAAGGTTTAAGGTCTATAATGTGGACTGTAAGAATTTAGGAGGGGCCCCAGCGACATTGGCTGGGAATCTCGTCGACCGATCGTACCTTCACCCTAGAGCCCTATAGACTATACTGACTATACGTCAGAGGTTTTTGACCCCCGAGGTTGCGGGTGTTCGAAAAAACCTTTCTGTTGGTTGAATGGTCTGAGCCTTGGCTACAGCGAGGGTATGTTGCATTGAAGACGTGAACCTGTGCACCCGACGTTTTCGCTCCTCTGCTGCATCCTTCGGTCGCCGAAACCCTACATCGCCCACCGAGCCATATGGGTGGTTGTCAAAAATATGGCCCCTCTCTGGGTACTCTAAATATTAGGTGCCGTACTATATTAGGGACCCCAAAAGGGACCATGATTCTGACTTCTGGCGTTCGGATGCTTATTGAACCTCTAAACAACGTTGCATACACAAGCTCCAAGCGGACCTGCTTGGAGAACCTTGCAAAACAGTGCACTAACTCAGGCCTCCGCGTTCATGAAGCTCCGCTCTTACGACACCAAGCTGTTCAGGTCGCCGGAAACACGGTTTCTTTGCGGAATGAATGCTCCAAGGGTTCTACAAGGGTTTAAGGGTCTAGGATCCATAGCTTGGGTTGCAAGTGTGTGTGTGTGTGTGTAAACTCATCCGCAGTAGCACTGGAGGCTCTGCAGGCAGGCGACTCGGGGCAAGTCAGCCGACTTATACTAAAGAGCAAGACATCGCAACGGCCCCTCAACACAAGAGGGCGCAAGGGCTACGGCGAGCACCAAGACGCACTTTCTTGGTTGACTGTTGCGGAATCTCGGTATGCAGAGCGGAGACAGCAGCGGACGACTATGATCCATCACCATTCCAGAACAAGCGGGCTCGGATGTCGATGTCCTTGGCAAACCTTAGAACCAAGACGAAAAAGCAGGAAGAAGGAGGGCAAACCAGTATTGCCTTCGCTTCTTCGGACACAAGCTCCCGATCTTCTTGACGCCGAAGTGTAGCCAACTGCTGCCACCAGCCTTGGAAGGTGGGACATCGGCAGAGGACGTGCGGGAGGCCCGTCCTTATTCGTTTGCTGCAAAAAATGCAGTTCTGAATACTAGCACGGCTCAGGCGGCCATCCACATGCGTGAGGCGAATGATGCCGGCACGCAATCTGCAAAATGACCGAACAGCCTGTCTGTCCTCCCATCCCAGCGCTAGGGCGGGAATAAGATGCAGAAGGTCACTATGCTGAGGCTGCACCTCCAAGTACATCGGCAGCCTGGCGTGGCGCTGCGCCACTTCTCTCCAGCTAGGCAGCCCCAAGTCACGACAGCGTTGCCGAACGTACAAACGATACTGCTGAAGGTTACCACCCTGATGCTGCCAAGCCGGGAAATCAAGAATAAGAAGCTTTGCTAAAATTGCAGAGCTGCGAGAGGCCCAAGAGTTTGGCCATGCATGAGCGAGCCGAAAAACTTGAGCGTAAAGGTCCTCGGAAGGCAGCGTCCACAGCCGGGCTCTTCGCATGGCCATGGCCATCACAGCAAGAAGGTGGCCGGAGATATCCCAGCCTAATTCGGAAAGGAGGAGCGAGGCATCATGCCAACAAGAGGCACCCAACAGCTGTCTTGCCCAAGAGACAAGAAGGTCGTCCAGCACTTCCTTTGCCGAATCTGCTGTTCCATTGAGCCAGAGGCCAACAGAAAGAGAAGCGAAAACCTTGGCCCAGAAGATGGAGCAGATGAGATGCAAGGGAAGAATATCACGCTGAGCCAACCCGACCAAGATGGCAAAGGATTTCTGAGCAATGGCAACCCGTACTGTCAATGCCGAGTCAAGCAGGAGGTTCGAAGGCCACAGGATGCCGAGCCACTTGTGGCTGGTTTTGAAGCCCAAGGACCGATCAGGCTGCAATCCTAGTCCAGGGAGCACTAAAGGTTCAGCAGCCTGGAGTTCCGCCGCACTTTTCCCTGTAACCATGGTTACAGTTTTCTTTTCACCGACGTGGAAGGCAGCTTTGTGGCGGAAAGCCCAGCGCGCAAGCAGGTTGAGACTTTGTTGAAGGGCCCCCCTGCTGCAACCAAGGAGCACCGGATCGTCTGCATGCAAAATTGCAGCGATTTTGAAAGTGGCACAATCGTTCAAAGCCTGAAGAGCAGAGGCCTCGAGATCCGGGTTGTTGTCAAGGAGGTCATTTGATGGCAGAAGGACACTGTTGTCATCATGCTGAAGGATACCCTTGAGCATGGAAACCAGTGCGGGGTTACTGTTACCATGACCAGACCATACACGACCCTGCCACAACTGCGGTATGGGCCAACCAACACCGAGACCACCACCAACAGCAAGGATTTCGCGAACCAGAGAGTCCAAAAGGACTGGATAGCCAAAGGGCCCGATGCAGCCTCCTTCAGGAATACCGCTGGTAACGATAGTGTCGCTGAAACCGCTATACCAAACAACAACGTGGTCCTCCTTTAAGATGTCACCTAAGAGGCCCAAGCAGTGGCCATTCACGTGAGGCCCATCTGCCAATGCACAAAGTAAGTCATGGCGGCAGACTCGAGGGAAGGCCTTTTGAAAATCCCCCATAACAAACCAAAGAGGCCGGTGTTGAAGGATGGCTTCAGCACTTACTTCGTGTAGAAGGAGATGTGCATCATCAACTCCACGGATGTACCCGCTTTGGCAGGGTTGGATGAACCGACGAGCTGCAGACAACCAGCGTTGTGTAAGGAGAGCCTCCTGCATCAACCCTAGCTGAGCCTTAACAAAAATAAATTTGAAGCTAGAAGCAAGGCATGCGGGCCCAGCTTTGTGAACAGGGCAAAGTGCTGCTTGGCGCCACAGTGAGGGGCGGAACGCTGCACCTCCCGGTCCCGTCCAACGCTGTAAGGCCCACACCACAGAGTTCCAACCTTCGGAGTTGGCCATGAAAAGGGCGCGGGGGAGGAGGTCTGGAGGCATGCCCTTGGATGCTGACCAAGAATTTCTGATGTCAACCACTTCGCGCTCAGTTACCGCATAGTCTTTGGAGTCTCCAGAAGGCTGTCGCAAAGCAGCTGCGCAAAGTTGTTGGCAGCGAGCCACTGTTTGAACGTGAAGTTGTTCATCAAATGCTTCTGGCCAGGAGCACTGAGAGCGAAGAGCTTTAACCCACTCTTGGTTAGATTCTGCTTCAGAAAGGATATGTGGACCACTGTGAAGCCGAGGGAGAGGTTGAGGAACAGGGTCACGAAGAAGTTTAAAACAGGTATTAAGCAACGCAGCACAGTCAGTTTCTCTGGAAACCTGTTCTATCAAAGAACCGGTGTCGTCAGAGAGCTCGTGTAGAACAGCTTCTGCTAGATTGGGACGTGCTACTATCTCACGGGATGAAGCACCAGGCCCCGCCCTTAACCAAACATCCCGAACAAGCCCACCAACTGTGTTCGTTAATGCAGCGGCAGCCTCAATGCCCCATAAGTGCTTCTTGCGAGTAGCCAGCGAGCAAGCCTGAAGACAAAGCTCGTCTGCTGCCAGATGAACAGTGCCGCTGAGACTCTGTAGGACGGTTTCTGCCGGCCTAAGAGCTGCAGCCCACTTGGTTGCGTCATGCCACTTCCCTGGGAAAGCTGGCCCAGCTGGTCCTAAGGACCTACCAGGCTGCACATGAACATCAACTTGAATGAGAAAGTGATCTCCCCTGCATGTTTCCTGGCAATGTTCTAGGGGACACCAGTTGGCGCAGTGAAGCCCGTTGTGAATTGAGACATCAACAACTAGGCTCGGGGAGCAGAAAACGAGGTCAATTGCACGCCCTACTCCAATCCCGTGACGCGTGGAAGCCTCACGAATGTGAACTCTTCTTCCACGTAGTGGGAGATCAACAGGACAAACAGTTTGGTTGGCGAGGGTAGGGTTTTGAAGAAGCAAACCATGAAGACGACAAAACCTCTCCCATGCCACTTGCCGCTTTCTGGAAGGCTCCCTGCCGCCACCTAGCTCGTCAGGCTGAATATTCATGTCACCTGTGCCCAAAACCAGGAGTGAGCTCGAAGAATCAGTTTGTTCAAAAAGGAAAGAAATGTCATCTGACAAACCTTGCAGCTCCGCAACCCAATCAGAATCTCTATCGTTGGCAGAGGTCGGCATGGTGAGAACTACCCAGTGCAACACCGAATCATTGTGAAGTTGAAAATCAACCCAAATCCGTCTGTCACTGCCAATGTCGCTGCGAACGGTAGATGTGAACATCACACGTTCGCTCCTGAGAACAGCAGTGCTCGCATAGCTGCGACCTCCCTTGCTGAAAATAT
The DNA here is from genome assembly GCA_905221615.1 of Symbiodinium sp. CCMP2592. Classification (NCBI taxonomy): domain Eukaryota; class Dinophyceae; order Suessiales; family Symbiodiniaceae; genus Symbiodinium; species Symbiodinium sp. CCMP2592. Next base: position 82,754 of record CAJNDT010001019.1, read on the forward strand.
GCATACCAAGCTTCCGGGGAGCGGCGACTGCATCAGGCAATCGAGGCGCAGACAGGCCGACGGCATCAAAGGCCAAGGCACTGACTGCCAACTTCAAACCCCACTCATCATTTATCAATGGATCCCAACGTACCCGTAAACCAGCAATGTCCGAGCAGCCTTGGACGCCAGGATTTGCAAGCCCAAGACGCAGTACAGGCTCTGGCACACTGTTCGTAGCAGATTCGGATGAATCGGGCACGACAGTGTCAAGAACCCAGGTCGCAACACGAGCTGCCACACGCAACCCCTCTTGCAGAGAGATCATCCAGGGGGAGTATCTGTTGCTTTGCAAGTGAAAGTTGCTCAAAAGGGTGCCCATCTTGTCGCGCAGATTTGTCCATACTGCCCTCTGTATCAGAGTCACTCTGCTATGCAGTCTGGCAACTCTGGCATTCTGGGCGTGGCTTCTGCAAGTCCGGAAAAAGTCTTGCAGTTCTTTTCCCAAATCCATGGGTAACCACATGGAGAGATACTCTTCTTTCATGCCGGCCGAGTCACCGTGACAGATAGCACCACTGTACGCGCGAATTACCAATTATTCCTGTGGCACGACCACAGCAGCAACTATTGGAAACCAAGAGGGCTCAGTCGCACAAGAAGGCGATGAGAAGAAGGAACGGCTTAAAACAGTTTAGAGCCATTCGGTTTCCTGCGCCGGGGAGGCTTAGGATCAGGCATGGTGAAACCTTCCACAAATTTCAATCCTATGGCTTTGTTCGCGCCGGCGATGTGTACTCGTCCAGAGGACGGCCACACGTTAATGTACGCTCTCTGGCACGCTGTGGCAATCTGGAAACCAATCACGGCGGATCCCTGCCGCAAGTGCCTGAATTGAGAACTGTGCTTGTAAAGCCCCGATTCCGAAGCCAATCTGAGAAACTCATTTTGATCTGGAAGATTCCCGCGCGGAGCTAATGGCATCAGAAGTCTACGATACTGTGCGTTCTCCGTTGCGACATTGGGGCATTGCACCGGTTGAAGCGGACTTCTCTGCATAGAAAAGGTCTCAGGCTGAGCTACGTCCGATGGTTTCTGGCTGGCACTGGAGATGAGCACCTTCCACATCGCATCAACAACACTCGGGCATTGGAACCAATCCTGGACATGAGAAGCTTCTGGTAGCAACTTTGGTTCGGAAACCATCTGCTGCGGGGTCGACGTAGTAGAAATGCTGGGCGTAGGAGGAGTGGCCTTACGGTTCATAGACGAGCTGGCCCACGTCAAGAACATGTCCATGAAGTCGTCGCCGACATAGCCAACATGACGAGAGATGCGCTCTAAGAGGAAAAGAGCACCCTGAGCATCATCAGCGTCAACTCGAAGTCGAACCTGTTGTAAGCAACCTGGAAGATCATCAGGAAGGTCACTGCAATCTTGTAGGTCGAAGTCATCAAACTCTGGCTGGCGGTCATGGGGCCACACAACCTCTCGGACAGGGCTCAGGTCAGCCCGCGTCGGAGCTGAACCTTCGAGTCCCAGACCTACTGCTCGCAGCTGCCCGTCGGAAGCTGGCTGAGTTTCCTCGTCATCGTTGCAGGCTTGAATTGCAACCCCAGAATCTTGGGACTGATCCAACTCCAATTGAGCTCCCGGTCCAGAACTAGACTGAGACTGGCTGCACAAGAACTCTTTCAAGGTGGGCTGGCTGCCCTCAACCCGGGCTTTGGCCCTAGCGACGAAGATTTGCTGCTCTGATTCAGGGCTGGCAAACCATTCCGCGAGCTTCAAGTTTGAATATCTTCGCTTGATTTTGGCTTCATTGCCGCCTTCATCTCGCGCTTTGCGTTTCAGGTCTTGACCCCGAGGAAGACCATCAAGCTCTTGTAGAAACAAGTCACGCGCCAGCGACAGGAGCTTCGGAGCCATGCAGCTGAGCTCGTTGGAAAACAAAACGATGCCCTAGATTGAGCCAAAACCCTGGACACAGGGACAAACCAATAAACCAGAGCACACCGGGCACAAGCCACATTGCAAACTCGTCATGTGCCATCTCACGTGAAATTGTGCAGAAAAGGAACATCATCATGTTAGTCTGAGATTGTCGAGGCTCACTGAAAGGGACCCCCGGTTCGCAGGACTTACAAACCTTAGCCGCAGCCCCGGGGTTCCCCATGTCTGGATCCAGAAAAAAAACAATGGAAATGCACCGTGGAGATATGCTTTTACAAATATGCGTGTGTGCATTCTTCTGATTGCGTGGGGCCTGCCAGCTTCCCAGAATGCGCAGGAACTCCTTTCGAAAGGGGGCCCAGCCAGTTTCCCTGCAGCAACCTGGAACTCACGCAGCGTGTGGACTGAGCCAATTTTTTTCCTGAGAGCAGCCAGAACGCCACTCGAACCACTAACCGAGACAGAGAGTCAACCGACGGGACAACGGACCAGAACAAACACACAAGGACACATACACATACACAAACACACACACAAAAAAAAAAAAACAGACGGGACGTGGCCAAGGCACACGCACTTCGCCGGAGACGAAACGTGGCCAGGGCACACGCACCCCCACGGACCAACCAAGAAACCGAGACAGAGAGAGCCAACCGACGGGACAACGGACCAGAACAAACACACAAGGGCACACACACACACACACAAACACACACAAAAAAACAAAAACAGACGGGACGTGGCCAAGGCACACGCACTTCGCCGGAGACGAAACGTGGCCAGGGCACACGCACCCCCACGGACCAACCAAGAAACCGAGACAGAGAGAGCCAACCGACGGGACAACGGACCAGAACAAACACACAAGGGCACACACACACACACACAAACACACACAAAAAGAACACACACGCACTTCGCCGGAGACGAAACGTGGCCAGGGCACACGCACCCCCACGGACCAACCAAGAAACCGAGACAGAGAGAGCCAACCGACGGGACAACGGACCAGAACAAACACACAAGGGCACACACACACACACACAAACACACACAAAAAAACAAAAACAGACGGGACGTGGCCAAGGCACACGCACTTCGCCGGAGACGAAACGTGGCCAGGGCACACGCACCCCCACGGACCAACCAAGAAACCGAGACAGAGAGAGCCAACCGACGGGACAACGGACCAGAACAAACACACAAGGGCACACACACACACACACAAACACACACAAAAAAACAAAAACAGACGGGACGTGGCCAAGGCACACGCACTTCGCCGGAGACGAAACGTGGCCAGGGCACACGCACCCCCACGGACCAACCAAGAAACCGAGACAGAGAGAGCCAACCGACGGGACAACGGACCAGAACAAACACACAAGGGCACACACACACACACACAAACACACACAAAAAAACAAAAACAGACGGGACGTGGCCAAGGCACACGCACTTCGCCGGAGACGAAACGTGGCCAGGGCACACGCACCCCCACGGACCAACCAAGAAACCGAGACACAGAGAGCCAACCGACGGGACAACGGACCAGAACAAACACACAAGGGCACACCAAAAAAAAAAAACACAGACGGGACGTGGCCAAGGCACACGCACTTCGCCGGAGGCGAAACGTGGCCAGGGCACACGCAGCCCCACAACCGACACAGAACCCGAGACAGAGAGCCAACCGACGAGACAAAAGAAAAAAAATAAAAACACACACACAGAAGGGGACGTGGCCAAGGCACACGCACTTCGCCCGAGGCGAAACGTGGCCAGGGCACACGCACTCCCAGGGACCGAACCGACACAGAAAGCACCAGGAACAGGGAGCACCATCAAAAAGAGGGTAGCATGCATGTCATGGCATGGACGGCTGCGGTTCTCACATTCAACGAGTTGGGGTTTTAAGGTGCAGGATCTTTGGGTTTGACGTTGTCGGACTCGGGGCTCAGCAGAACGATGCGGTTTTGCGCCTGTCTGGGTAGGAAGGGGGAAACATCAGCTGCAGTAAGCGCATGATGCCTCGAGTCTTGAGGAGGGGCAAGGGATTTGGTGTTTGGGGTTTCGCCTTGAGGCTTTGGGAGACTTGCTTGCGGCTCTCTAGGAACTTTCGGTTCAGGAGACGGCTTGGCACAGAGACTGCGAGGAGTTTTTTTTGAGCAACTGGCGACAGCTGGGCCAGAGGGTACACGTGATGGGATGGGGCAACAGCGCGCCAGCTCAGCTTCACAGCTAAGACCCTTGAATGCATACTCACACTCACTTGTTCTTGTTGAGGATCTCTTGCTAACAGTGTCCGAATCTTGCCTTTCACTTAATTTTCTGCAGCAGCATGTCATGTTGGGGCCTCGACATCGTTTAAAGCCTAGCCCACCGTCTTCACATACACCGTTGTCTTGTGGGGCTGTGCAGCAGCCGCCAGCGAAGCCCATATTTACTTTCAATTTTCTGAGCCCGTCAAGCTGCCTCGCGAGCCGTCGGTTCGAGCTCCTCTCTCAGCACACTTCATCGGATATTGTGCCCCTCAGTGGTCGTAGAGGTGTTCAGGCCCCCCGAGTGGTTTTGGAACTACGATTTGACAGAGCTAAAACGCGAGCATTTACCGAGCCGAAGGTTGGGGAGCTCGATCTTCAGATCCGGGGTTTCAAATCGTCCAGGAGCCGAATTTTGAGGCTTTGAGTCCTGAATTCCCAAGACAAAACATACTAACCGCGAAGCACGCAGGCACATTGCCGCACTGTCCTTCCTCCAGGCGAAGGCAAGGATAGAGGTTGACCTCATAAGACCGGCAAAGTTTGCCACAGTTTTTCGCAGCATGGATTCGGAGAGATGCTGCTGTTCGAGTGTTGAACGGGGCCGGGCTGTCGTAAATGTAGCGGCATAACACGGTTTAGGTAGAGGCCAGGAAGTCAAAGACCTCGAGAGCCCTGCCTTTTTTGCAGGACTTCGGCGCAAGGCATGCAGCCAACTTGCTGCACGCCTTTGCACGCAGGGGCCTCGCAGTGCGCATGTCAGACTGGGCCGGGTGCAGAAGAGCGAGATCATCCAGGAGCCACGGTAAGCCATTGAGCAAGATTGTCTCCATATGCAGACCCGGGATACGAACCAATTACTTTAAATCAGGTTTCTACTCTACATCTGACACAGAGTGTGCAGAGGAAGGTTTAGCCCTGCAAGATCTCATACCAGGGATGTCAGGGGCTGAAAGCCTCTGAGCTGAAAGAAGGACTGAAGCCTCCTGTTTATGCAGGCTCCTGCTTTCGGTCTCATCGAAAAGAAAGGCCACAGAGCACCGGCATTACGAAGCTCTCATATGAATGGAAGCCCTCTAAGCTGCAAGCTATGATCGGATCTTTAGACCTTTGCCTTTGTCATTGTGGGCAGCAGTGGTGGTTTTAGTGTTTTGAGCCCAGGCCCGAAGCTTTTTGGGATGAACTTTCCCGACAGCTGGAAAAAGCTGAAGCACGAGAACTTCTCATTCTCAGCCCGAAACCCACCAGGCTCCGGCGCGCCGATGCCACCCAAGCTGTTTCAAAGCCTTGTCTTGGGCCAAGCTTTGGGGCTGTCGTTCTGGGCTGGGGCTTGGCAGGAGATATGATATTAAGGATGGCAGCAGAACCGGGGTTCCTTTGTTGGCTTTCGTAGTCCATCAAGTCTGCATTGCGAAGTTACAAGGATCAGCCAACACATGTCGAAGCGGAAGCTTCTCTTGCCGCCTCCTGTTGCATCATTCTCTTCTTCTAAGTCGGAGACCATCTGCGAGCCTACGAATGCTGCCGAGCTCACCAGCGTAGGCCCTTCTGTGGGCTGCTCTGGGGCTGCTCCAAACCTAGGATCTTTGTGGAATGCGACGGCTGTCAACTAGGCTCACTCATGTTGCAGCGACGCATGTCCACGTCCTCTGATTGACCTTACAGAATGGCCACAGCCTTCGTGGAGAGCACATCATCGCCCCGTGTGCATCCCGAAAGGCATGAGCGGCGAAAACAACCCATGTTAAGGCCTTCCCAGCAAGATTGGCGCTTCCAGGCACTATCCATGCAGCATTTGCAGCCGGCAGGGCAGCGAAGGACTCGCCCAAAGTGGCGAGGACATTGTTGCAGGCATCCGCTGACATTTATCGTCAGTCTTTTGGAGCCCGGTTCCGGGTCTCCTAAGCTCCAAGCACAAGAAATCATCCGAACGCGCCTTCGAATTCAAAGGATTGGTCCAGCCGTGGCAGTTGACTGCTTTAAAGCATTACAGTCAGGGATGCGTCTATGTCATCTCATGGCGGAATTTGCGTTGCATTCTGCTCCATGATGGACCGAAGCTCTCCTAAATTATGCCTGGTGCTTCTTGCCACACAATACCCGCATCTCAACAGTATCATGATTTGCCTCTTTGTTAGGGAACCTTCCAAAGTGTCGGTTGCACGCACAGAACCCTTTGCGGCTTCGACGCAGGCGGCTGTGCGCCGCTACTTGTCACTTCTGCGCCAGAATCCGGATGTTCCTGCGAATCCACACCATGCGCCAGTCTCAGCAGTCGACGTCGCCACTCGTGCCGAGGATGTGCCGCTGTTCGTCCTCGGATTTTCGTTCAAATCTGATACAAGATTTTGCATGAATCCGCAAAGTTGAGGTCTTTCTCGAAAGATTTACTCGTTTACTTGGATTGTTCTCCGTCTCATTCATCTGCGGTCGTACGGACGAGGAGAAGCAGTCATTGAAAAGAACTTAGCTAGAACATGTTGTGATCGCGTTCCTTTTTGTCCGTATATAACTGTATATACGACTTTGTAGTTCCCATTGTAAGTTAGTAAGTATACTACATTAATATACCCCCCAACCCTATTTCTAATCTCTGTGAGGTGGCCGTACTCAGCGGAGCACTGGTCGAGGCCTTTCGATATGAAATGTAGCAGTCGGTTTGCAACAGCCGTCGGGGTTTAGGGTTTCGGGGTTTATGACTTAGGGTGGCATTCTAAACTCTAAACCCTCAAACCCTTAAGTCCTGAGCACCAACAAACAACGTAAGGCCGAATCTCTTATTCTTAGCTGCGCTCGGGCATCCGAGCCATCTTCTGCGTTTCTTGCCTCCCACTTCCCAGACCCAGAGACTCTAATAGCCCTTAATTTTATACGCCTTAAAGAAAAGTAGGATCCCCATATGATGAAAGGTATGTTTCTTAATTCCGTTATAGAACCCTCATAGATCCCTTCAAGGAGCCCTTTAAGGAGCCCTTAGGTGCGTTGAGCTCCCTGGGCTCCTAGTGACGGCAGGCCGGCCTCCACAGCAATCAAGTTCTGAATGCTCTCTGCAATGCGCCCGGGAGCCCGGAAATGCAACAGTCGAGACATTTTCCCAGGTGGTGCTTTTGGAGTTTAAGGAACTTGAGTCCAGTAGCCAAAAGGTCTGGGTCTCTATTCTCTCACCTGATATATATATATATATATATATACATACATACATACATATATATATATATAGAGATCTATATCTATATATATATATACGCATATATTATATTGTATTATATTATATTATATTATGTTATATTACATTATATTATATTATATTATACTATATTAGATTAGATTAGATTAGATTATGTTATATTTTATTATACTATATATATATATCAGTTCCGGTTGAACAACAGACTGACAGGCTTCTTCCCGAACACGGTGGCCTTGGCCTCAGGATTCGAAAGTTTACTTTTCCGTTCCCACTCCTCCACCTAGAGACTCCAATATCCCTTAATCAAGGAGTATTCCTTGAATTATAGTAAACAAAGGATCCCTATTATTATTTAAGGTATATTCCTTAATTAAGGGATATTGGAGTCTCTGGGCACAGTTCACGGGTGATTCCCTCCTTGAGTGTTTAGAAGGTTTGGCTGCAGTTTGGGGGCATGCTGATGGCCAGCGTACTAAATGTGTCCGGCAGTCTTGGGCGGCCTCAACCTGAGATGGACTCGAAGAAATCAGTCTATCACTCCCCAAATCCTAAACTTGGCCCTAAACCCTGAACCTTCAAGTGCAGTCTCACTCAACAGACCTCAAACCGCATGCCTCGCCTGGATTGTCCGAGTGTGACACCGAAATCCCTCAATCTCCCCTCAATATCTCATAGGGACCCCTTAGTATGAAGGCCCCCTACCCCCCCCTCCCCCCTTCCCCCCTTAGGGCCCCTACGAATATCCCAAGCTCGTCGTTAGCTGCTCAGGTGCTTCCACAGAGGCGCGAGTCGAGGCGGCCATCCGGGCGAGTGTGGCCAGGAGGCCGCCCTCACCCTTCGCATAGTCTTGGGGGCCTAAATGGGAGTTTCCGAAAATTAGGGGTTCCTTATTTTGGTGGTTATAAGAAGGTTCTACTATTTAGGGTATTAGGATCCCCTAGTTTGGGAAACTCCCAAATAACTACTCATACTATTCTGGGGGTTCCTTATTCTAATTATAGTACAATGGGCCCCGAACCCTATTAACACTTATTAAGGCCCCTATATGAATCTTGGTTTATGGTTTAGCTTTGGGTTTAGGGCATAAGGATTAGAGTCTAGAGTGTAGGGCCTTGGGTTTAGGGTTTAGGACATGGGGTTTAGGGTCTAATTAGGGTTCAGGTTCGAGGGCGTTAGGGGGTATACACCAAGACCCACGGTGCTTCTACTACGTCCCAGAAGCATTTTGTATCTCTCGTAGATGCTAAATGTAAAATGGGTGTATTTAGTTTCCTGAATTGTGCGGTTCCAGCATTGCTCTGCGGGAGATGAGTGCGATTCTGGTTAGGTTCTCAAAATGCCATGGAGGTGCTACGCTTAAGGTTGCTTGATTTCGGAAGCAATGCAACTCCGTTCGGAGTGCTCAGGGACAGAATCAGCATCCCTCAAGCAGACACGCCTGCCAGAGATGCAAAGTCAGACTTGGGTGTAAGATTTCAGGACAAGGGTGCTCAGATGCCAGCCAGGGAGAACCTTCACCAGCTCGCCGACGCTGCCGTTGGCCTCATGGCTTGCCTGGATCGGCCCACCAGCCGAAAGCAACCTGCCGGGGACCCGGGCTTTAAAGTGATTGATCGGTTTGCACAAGGCCTTTGGAAGGGTTGTTCCTGTTTGTAGGAGTGCTTTCCCCAGACCTGCATGACTCCCCAAACTCAGAATGCTTGCAAGGTTTTACAATGCTTTGGGCTTTCCTATCATCTTCAATCTCACGGTCTATTCTTCAGGTCAGAGCTTGCACGTCGCACATCCCAGTCGAGCATGCCATGCTTGGTTCGACCCTTGACATGAAGTCCGCCCCCAACCCTCAATCCCTTACCAAGCATGGTCCTTGCAGCGCCACCTTGTTAGCTAAGCGGGTGGGAGAAAGTTCCTTGACTCCCTGGAACCGCAGAAGAGAGGTTTCCACACAAGTCCAGTTATGCAGATGCATAAGCCGGACCAATCTCTTTAGTCATCTGCCGTGTGCTCTTTAAGCCAGTAGCTCCCTTAGAGCGAAAGCCTCATGCCGAGACATTGCAGACCTCGGCTAACACCCGGCCAACACATCTGAAGCATCTACAAAGGATCTGTTATACACGTATGAAGAAGGAGCAAGCGGCCCAAATCGGAACGCAAGTAGTGGTTCCGCTAAACGAGCTATGGATTGAGGAACGCAGCGAGCAGAGGGAGATGCTGCAGCGTGCCTGGAGGAGCTGTGGCATGTTGGGAGTTGAGTTGGAATCTCGCACATGTGTCATGTTGTGGCATCTTCGGGTGAGGGATTGAGGTTACATACTTCAGGCCCAACAGAATGTAAAAGGTTGGGCACCAACTACTTACAGCAAAGTTCTGGGCCAGGTTTTGGACAGAACCCTCGAGCCCGCATGTGACCCATTCGCAGAAGCAATTGTGCTGTAGAGCTGCTGCCTTCCCTTTCAGGCGCCGCAAGCATCTTCATTGTCTAAAGGCTGTCCTTCGCTGCCTGAAAATCCCTCGAGTCTAGACGATCTTGTAAACTGCCGGAAGGATGTCGCTGGACGCGCTGAGCGATCAGGTTTCAGAGAAAAGTATCGCCTTGCGGGGAAGGGCTCGCGACTTGTATGAATCGCATAGAGACATCGTGTGCAGTTTGTCTCGCCACACTCCTGCTGTCGAGTTTGGTCCTATGATGTTCCTGGATTCCCGTAGCTTGCTGCATTTAAGATCATGCAGTGTTTCGAAGACAAAACTGGAGCCTCTAGTCAGTACGGAATGCAACTACGAGGCTAAGAAGCACAGTGTTCAAGAATCGTCCTCACCCATGGTGTTTTTGTTGACCTGCTTGCATGCTTGCCTGCTTGGTCTTTCGGTTGTCGCTTGGCTCCAGAGAATGCTGGCAGCCGGCCCATGCTCGCAAACATGTCACTTCCCAGACTGACTTAGCCTAACTTACCGAGCCAGCTTTTTACGCGTCTGGCATACGTCCTTCGAAGAAAGCTGAAATCCAAACCCTTGGCGTTCGAAAACCAAATCTAAAAGACGCCAGACTTTACGTTTGTCTCGCACGTTATTTGAAATCTGACAGTGCATAACTGAGAAGGTCTAAACCAGTCCTGCCATGTGAGAACAGTTCTTATGGAGCTTCTCGAGAAAATTCGCTGCCCGCTCTTCGCGAGCATCGTCGTGCCCCGGCATGGAGCTCAAGCTAGGCTTTTCTTGCCTTCCGCTTTGAGCAAAGAAGTTCAGTCTGCTCTTAGGACCAGGACATGCAACAAGCCCCAAACCCACCATGCAGGAAGAATTGGTGACCCAGTATTGAGGGTGAAGATTCGAATGTTCCTGACCCCTGCACCTACTCGCGGACACGAGAACCACAGTGTGTCTCTTGCTAGATGCAGGCCATGATGAATGAATCGAATGGGTGACCACTTCATCTTTGAACCTGGTCTTCCCCTTGCCCGATTTCAGATGCTGGAGATCCAAACCTGGAGATCCTCAGTTTAAGCATCGGCGGCTCATCGTAGCATGCTATTGAGGGAGTACAGACGGCTCAGAACTGCTTCCATTGCCTGAATGGGCGTTTTCCAGAGTGTCCCATACAGACATATCGTATACATACATATGTATATACATATATATATATATGTATTTATTTTTCATATGCGAATACATGCAACGGCATCTTCGAGACAGAAAAGAGACAGCAAGTGGGCATAGACCAAGACTTGTGCCTGCTTGACTCACACACAGAGTTGCACATGACCGAATAGCACGATGATCCAGTGATGCACACCGCCGGAGCTGGTAGCTGGTCCTTGAGGTACAGCTTCGTGACCACCACCACATGGTCTCTTCGCTCAGTAGGACAGACCAGCTGCTGTCTACATTTTGTGCACTCAGCTGTGCATGAATGTCTCGTTCACTCTCCTCATGTAGCCGACTGGTTCCGTGATCCAGTGCAGAATAGCGGTGCAGAGATGCGGAAGGTCGTGCTGTGTAGTATTGCCCAGGACCAATATCCCGGGCAAAATTCGCTTAGCCATGTGGTACCGCATGATGTGAAGCTCGTCACTTCTGCTTTCAGACACAGGTTTTCCGACAGACTGGTTGTGGTACCTCCAATCACAAATGTGGACTCAGCTCACATGCACACGATCGCAGACAGGCTGCAGGTAGCAGCCGAGCAGCACGTTCAAGATGGTGATCTCGTGACCCTGTATGTCGGAGGCCATGGCATTACTGCCGGTGCTGGGACTGTGCTCGCCCCCATCGATTTCAGTCCCGATAACCAGTTCGGCATCGCACTCGGACGTTTGAAGGACTTCCTTGCGGTGTTCCAAGCTCGCAACCCGCGCGGTGTGAATCACGTGGCCTGGAATTTGTGTGGGGAGCTTCTGGTCGACATGAATCTGCCAGACTTGCCCATTGCCGGCTCCAACTACCATGTTCTGTTTGCCTGCCCGGACACTCGTCTGTCTCACATCGGGAACAACCATGTGCAGTTGGATGGCAGCAATGTTCAAGTCACGAATTTTGCGCTGGCCTACGCTGATGCCGTGAGACGGGAACCAAACTGGATCTCTGCGGTTCATGCAACCAGGACCAAGCTCCTCCGTATGACTCCTCCACAAGTTTGCCCAGCTTACGAAGCATTGGAGGCGCCTCAGGTCGGCTTTGGCTTGCTAGATGCTCTAGATTCCGTTGGCAGATGGTTGTGGCCAAATGTCGTGGTGCCAGGTGCCACTACAGCTGCCCAGGCTGGCTTGAATGCTGCAGCAGGTGTGGCTGCGGACTTGATCCGGCAAGGCCACAACTTCGTGGACAATACTGACGCTGTTCATGGTTACGATGGTCAGGGGCTTCAGAACGGCACCTACACCATCCAGGTGGCCGGTGGCACGAACCAGGGCAAGACATATCTGAGTTGTAGTTCAGACGGCGAAGTAGTGAACTTGTTCCACACGATCGAGAACACCGGCCGCCAAAAGTGGACATATAAACATCGTGGTAGTTTCGGTACATTCAAAGCTGCTGGCGGCATTGATGGTGACCGCATCTGGCTTAACAGCACAAGTGACGGCAAGAAGGTTGACCTCGTTGAGTTTGATGATGCCACGGGACGTCAGCGCTGGACCATCGAAGCATGCGCAGATGGTACCTACAACTTCAAGGTCTTTGGCGGAGTTACAGGTAAGCTGAAATATTTGTCGTGTACGGCAGACGGAAAGGTGGATCTTTACGATAAGGATGACACATCGGGTCGCCAGCGATGGATCTTCAAGCTTGCAGAGTAATCAAGCAGGTAGCATCTGTGTCAACATCCGAACATGCGGTTCACCATCTGTGAAACTTTGAGGTATGCTCAGCACGATTTGTGTGTGAGCAGTCTCGAAATTTGTGGTTCCGCAAGTCACTGCACGCAGGAGCTCTCCCTGCTGCTACAGATGACATGCCAGTCGGCTTGCAACTCAAAGGAGAGGCGCTTCAGTTGAGTTTTTAAAGTTTTGAGACTGGCTTGAAGGCCGAAGAGTTTGGCAAGTTGCAGCTGCCACGATGTTGCTTCACTGCTTCACGGAATCCTATTTGGACTTGAAGCTCTTCGGCCTTAGTCAGCGCACAAAACGTTTCAAGTTGCCCCGTGTCTTCACTCAGTCACGGTTGAGAAGCTCTCCTCGCCTGCAGAAGAGAAAGTTGAGAGAGTTTGCCGCTTTGCCGCTGTGTCCGAGCCCAAAAATGTCACATGGTTTGCCGGCACGCCGGCGAGGCCGTTGGAGGTTGCACTCGTTCGACCTAAGGTGGAATCGAGATGGGAGTTTCCGAAAATAGGGGGTACCCTAAATAGTAGGGTCCTAGCCAGGCGGGAGGCAAAAAAATAGTAGGATGCCTATTATAAGGACTCCTGAATAAGGTACCCCTATTCTCGGAAACTCCCAGATTGGGCCTGGTCCGAGACGATGCCTCGGAAGGCCTGGCATGTTAGGGAGGTTTTCGTATTCTCGGCCCGGGTCGCTGTCAAGGGTTGCCATTGGTAGGGTTTTTAGGTGTGGGGTACCCGGCAGTTCGAAGAGGCCTGGATTCAAAAAGGTGTAAGATTGGGGGTTTACGGGTTAGGGTTTCTTTGACATGTTCCTTCAGGGATCTACTCGGCCGGCTTGGGGTGGAATTTCTGGGTTTTGATGCATCAGGGTTCAAGATTCTGAGTTGAAGGTGTGAGAAGTACCTTTTCAGCCTGAAGGCCCTGAAGTATAGTCCCCTCAGGAAGTATATTTCATTCATATAAAATTCAAGAGAATATTTAAAGCATTATTTTGATCATGGTTCTAAGGGGGGTATAGAGTCAGCTGCTGAATTTAGGGATTTTGATCTACAGCTATCGTAGGGCCTGCGGAGTCTCCAACTTCCGTAGCATTCCTGGGCCGACTGCTACAGGGGCCCTCATAACTCTTTAACTACCTACACTATTATGGGGGGTTCCTTATTCTAACTATAGTCTGATGGGCCCCAAAACCCTATTCGAATTATTAAGGCCCCTATATTATACTACCCTTCTGGATCCCTGAGAGTAACCCCCATATAGAGCCCTTTAAAGGGACCCTATTCTAATCATTGAGGCCCCTATGTCAGTTTTGGCAGCCTCAGGAGCAAGCGTGGCGACCCCTTCGAAGGCAAGTGGGAGGGAAGGACCTTTGGCCGTTCACAGGGTAGGGTTTTGGGGTTGAATCCTGATAAGGAACCCCCAAAATAGTATTGGTAATTGTCGGCATTTTCCTGTGAGGTTTGAAGGCACATCCCCCTCCAGGCTCTCTGCGAGCAACATGAGCATCACTCAGACATGGATTACAATCGTGCATCGACTATGTGACTAGGCACCGGCTCAAGTTAAGTAGCCAGGAGCCTGCCAAAGGCGGTTTCTATCATGGGCCGTCTTGATGGAAAAGTTGCAGTTATCACCGGTGGCACAAGTGGTATTGGTTTGGAGACTGTGCGGGTTTTCGTCCAGGAGGGCTGCAAGGTCATGTTCTGTGGCCGCGGCGAGCAGGTCGGAGAGCAGATTGCCAAGGAGCTTGGTGACACATGCGGAGTCCTGGATGCATTAGAGACTGATATCACCCCCTTCCTTCATCAAACCATGTCCACTGTGAGTAAGTGAAGCGCAGACGAAAGAGTCAATCCTAGGCTTCATCAAGTGCGATGTAAATGTCGAAGCGGAGATCAAGAATGTCATAGAAAAGACCGTAGAGAAGTGGGGCAAGTTGGACATCCTTTTCAACAATGCCGGTGGGCCAGTCGGACCCTTTCGAGTTGACCAAATCAAGAAAGAGCATTTGGATGCCAACTTCAGCTTGAACTTTAACTCCATGGTGATGGCCACAAAGTTTGCACTGCCACATCTCGTCAAGCAGCCGACTTCCTCTATTATCAACAACAGCTCTATCGCTGCGAAGAAAGCAGGTTTCGGAGACCCTCTCTACAGTGCCTGCAAAGGTGCCATGGACTCTTATAGCCGAGTAGCTGCCATGCAACTCGCACCTCGGGGCGTGCGTGTCAACTGCGTCTCCCCCGGTGCCACTGCGACGCCAATCTTCTGGTCTGGCTCTCCAGGCTCAGCGCGAGGTGCGACGCTAACGGCAGAGGATAATGCCAAGAAGCAGCAAAAGGTGGAGGCCAACATCATTAATAACTGTGCATCCCTCCGTGTCGGCCGTGCAGGCACAGGTCTTGACATTGCCCGGGCCGCGTGCTTTCTGGCATCCGACGACAGCATGTGGATTACCGGGCAAGATCTGGTTATCGATGGCGGCATGACCACCTTTGATGCGCCAAACAAAGCCTGGATGGCAGATCCGAACCCAGTGGACCCTGTGCCTTTGAGGCACAAACTCTCCAAGCTTTAGAGGACATGCATGCGTCCCAATCAGAAAATATGTTGCAGGCTCGGCGGCGAGGCAGCACATCCGTTCCAAGGTAAGTCATTGCCCCTGCAATGGGGGCAGGTCTTGCCGCAGTGTCTGATTTGGAGAGTTGACTAAAATTAAGGCCGCTTGTCTGCTTGCACGTCTGACATGCGAGTGTATGTAGGACTCCGGAAGCAGTCACGAAGATACCTTGCATCAGGTCAAAGCGATCGCCAGCGCGGTGATGTATGGTTGTTTCACACGGCTTCTCACGATATCGTTGCGATTGCAAACAGGAAGCGTGAGATTTCGGTGTTTTGATTGTCGCGGATCAGTATTGTGATAGGCGTGAGCCAGGAGTGTAAATATATATATATATATATATATATCCATCCACGTATGCTGAATTTACTAAATTCAGCTACAAGATTAGTTTCTGAAATAAGTATTTCACGACCAGAATATATATGTATATATATATATATATACATAGGTATCATTTTTATCATTCGAAACAAGAAGATAGATATATCAATGCATTTCTCTTTGATCTGATGATTTATAATGAATAAATTTCATATATATATATATATATATAATTTCATTTTAGTTGGATAATTGTAGTCAGATGATCAAATAGCGGAAGAAAGATGACGAAGATGATAGGTATGATCATGGTTTCTATATGATCTTGATAAGACTAAATTTGAGTTTGATTCAACGAAGTTATTATAGATATCGATTTTTTATTATGATATTATGCGGATTACGGC
>CAJNDT010001020.1:0-15000 GCA_905221615.1 Symbiodinium sp. CCMP2592
CAGCAGCCCAGAGCTCCAAGCCCAACAAGAAGCCGGCAGGCAAGAAAACCAAGAAAAACGACGGACTCTGGGAGCACTGGTGACCTGATTGCAATGTGATGCGAATCAGCAGGTAATTTGTATGGCAAATCCGATGTAACATGAGGCCGGTCCTGGACACGATCGTGGAGGAACCCTCGGAGAGCGTCCTTGAGAAATGCTTACAGGATGGCTACGAACGCGAGGCGGGGCCAGGGTGGCCGAATCCTTCCGTTTGTGTCCAACTTGCTTGCGTCACGGCCAGGACACTGCGACCACTGAGACAGCACCATTCCGAAACACTATCTCATTTGTTACCCGGCTGCTCTTAAGACACGTTCTGATTGTGACCGCAGCACTGTTAGGCTTTCTTTGCATCGAAGGGCTTGCCAGGATTATGATGCCATGTTCTTGAAGCTAGATTGACTGTGATTTCCAGGTAGAGGAAATGGGACCCGAAAACCAAGCACTGTTTGAAGACTGGGACACTATGACGGCAAGATGGGAGCTGGTGGACCGGCTGATGTTAAGGAGCTTCATCATGCCACTGTCACAGTGCGAGCTTCAGGACCAAGCAAATCGCGGTCTGCCGTCAGATGGTGACAAGGCAGTGGCAGGCTGTGTGTGTTGTTGTTTTGATTAATCAACCTCCAAGCAGCTAGGAATCGCACGTGATCAAGCAAGAGAATATTGCAATGAAGGACAACAATGAGGCAGGATTCCGGCGGGCTCGTGTCTACATTCTGGTAGAATCCGCAAGATTAAATCACATTTTACAGATTTTGAAGCTTTCAGGAAACACACGACGTGAACAAGCAGCAGGAGATTCCAATGAGTGACAAAAAGGAGGCAGGATTCCGGGCTCGTGTCTACATTCTGGTAGAATCCGCAAGTGTTAAACAATTTTTATAGATTTTGAAGCTTTCAGGAAACACACGACGTGAACAAGCAGCAGGAGATTCCAATGAGGGACCACAAGGAGGCAGGATTCTGTGCTCGTGTCGACATTCTGGTAGAATCCGCAAGTGGGTCAAATCAAGTTTTATAGCAGGAGGTCCCAAACACGGAAGCTGGCCAGGCCACCTCCTCAGTAAGCATCATATTTTGAGTTTATCATCGACAAAATTTCCAAGCTGCGAGGAAGCGCACATGCATGAGCAACAGCAGGAGATTCCGGTCGAGGAGAACAAGGTAGCAGGCTGCTTGCCTCGTCTGAACCTACCCAGAACTTCGAAACCGCCAGGATCCGCAGGCGATGATGAAGGTTCCATTGGAAGACAAGGACAAGGCAATCTGTCTCGGTACTTTCACTTAGCCAGAGATTTCAAGCTGCCAGGAGCCGCGCCTGGACAGCACGAAGATTCCGAGTGGCCAGGAACCGCAACGGGAAATCCGGGAGACGCCAACGTTCGGCGCGGACCAGGCGGCTGCTTGTATTGTGCTTTAACATCCAGATGTTTTAAGCTTTCAGGAAACACACGACGTGATCACGCAAGAGAATATTGCAATGAAGGACAACAATGAGGCAGGATTCCGGCGGGCTCGTGTCTACATTCTGGTAGAATCCGCAATATTAAATCACATTTTACAGATTGTGAAGCTTTCAGGAAACACACGACGTGAACAAGCAGCAGGAGATTCCAATGAGTGACAAAAAGGAGGCAGGATTCCGGGCTCGTGTCTACATTCTGGTAGAATCCGCAAGTGTTAAACAATTTTTACAGATTTTGAAGCTTTCAGTAAACACACGACGTGAACAAGCAGCAGGAGATTCCAATGAGGGACCACAAGGCGGCAGGATTCTGGCCTCGTGTCTACATTCTGGTAGAATCCGCAAGTGTGTCAAATCAAGTTTTATAGCAGGAGGTCCCAAACACGGAAGTTGGCCAGGCCACCTCCTCAGTAAGCATCATATTTTGAGTTTATCATCGACAAAATTTCCAAGCTGCGAGGAAGCGCACATGCATGAGCAACAGCAGGAGATTCCGGTCGAGGAGAACAAAGAGGCAGGCTGCTTGCCTCGTCTGAACCTACCCAGAACTTCGAAACCGCCAGGATCCGCAGGCGATGATGAAGGTTCCATTGGAAGACAAGGACAAGGCAATCTGTCTCGGTACTTTCAATTAGCCAGAGATTTCAAGCTGCCAGGAGCCGCGCCTGGACAGCACGAACAAGGCCGGCAGGTTGCATTGGGTGGGTCGTGCTTTGACTTCGCCAGACACTCCAAGCTGATTGAAACCGGCAATGAGCAGGTCGATCTGCTCTTGGAAGAGGATTCAAAGTTGAACACCGAGCAGGTCCGGTTCTTCATATCTTGAGGGAACCACGACTTTCCGCTGCAGGTGGAGATAACAGACAGTGAGGGTGAACAGGCAAGCTCCCCTGTCGTTCTCTTTACATAGCCATGATTTGCAAGCCAGGAAGCTACCTCATTGCGGAAACGTCAAAAGATTCTTGCAAAGGATTCGGATAACAAGGCAGGAGTGAGTCTCGTGTTGATGGACAAAGGAGACTCCGACAACGAGGCAAGGTTGTGTCTCAACGGAATTGACTTGCGAATCCGCCCCTGAGTGCGATGCTAGGACAACAAGGAAAACTGCCAGCCGAAGAATGAAGAGCAGGAGAAGGCAGCCAGTGCTGAGCGTCGGTATTGCATTCAAGCCGCTTGACTTGGCCATGTCTTGCGAGGAAAAACATGAGGGAGAAACCGAGGCTAGGAAGAGAAAGCTTCCGGAAGAAGATGACAAGCCGAAGGCTGCGGCTTCCACGACCAAGCCAAAGGCCAAGGCCAACCCAAAGGGCAAGGCCAAGGCCAAGGCCGGTGCCAAAGCCAAGGCCAAGGCCAAGGCTGACGCCAAGCCCAAGGCGCAGGACAAGAAAAAGGATGCTGACGCCAAGCCCAAGGCGCAGGCCAAGAAAAAGGATGCTGACGCCAAGCCCAAGGCGCAAGCCAAGAAAAAGGATGCTGACGAAAAGCCAACAGATAAGAATACAAACGATAAGGCGGGTGACAAGGCCACGCAGAAGACAGCGAAGAAGGAAAAGACGCCCGAACAAGCGGCGAGGGATCAGCTGCGCTCCAGGAAGTGTACCGCGTACAAGAGGGCCTACAAAGCAGCTCAAAGAGCAGGAGAGAACGAAAACAGCTCCCGCATTGCTGCCCGGAAGGCCAGGCCAGTTTGTTGTTTGTGTATTATTATGCTGTTTCCTTGATCAGCACTGCGCTGCTAGGAGGCTTTCATGTTTGCTGACTGAGCCGACGGATTCTGGGTTTCGCAGCGATAAAATCGCTGCAGGCTGGTAGGTTCTCACAGGGCAGAGTGCATGAGACGCATGAACTGAATATTACTACACTAGTCGCGTGAACACGGCAATGACATGCCACCTGTCCAGTTGTGAGTTTACTGGGGTACAATGGAGCGAAAACACGTCATTTGGTCTAAAGTCCGCTTCAGGATGCAGCCATGTTCTGCAAAGCATTGACATGTACCTTTTCGCTTCTGTGAATAATCGCGGAGGCCACGAAACACCGACCGGACCTGCTGCAGGAGCAGGAACGGATGCAGAAGACAGTATCCGCCCAGGAGCGATGTGAGCATCTTATAGCTGAGCTGCTCACACTTCTCCTGGGGGGATACTGTGTCTTCTGCATCCCACTGACGCCGTCGGCAGCAAGGACGTCCGGTTGATGAAGACGTCGTCTTCATCAACCGGACGTCCCTGCTCACCTGGCAGGTTTCAGCCGTCCGCCCAGAAGCACTACGAAGAAAAGGCCAGCCGGAGCTGATCGTGCCCAGTTGAGATTTGGAAGGGGCCGCTTCAGGGCAGAGAAGCTTTGTAGGATTCAGGTCTCACTTGAGTTCACCCTGCTGCCCACTGCCTGATAAGGCCTCAACCACAGGCCGACCGAAACTTGAATATGTTGCTGTGGCGGTTTTCGGTTCAAACGACAGCCTCCAGGAATCCGCCACTAAAGACTTCACACGTCAAGCAGCCAATTCTAGAGCAGCCATGAGGGGCACGGAGGAAGGCATGGAAGCCCCTGTGAAGCAGACGGAGGATCTTGAGACGGAGGCATCCTTTCCCACAAGCACGGAGGAAAGCATGGAAATGAATGTGAAGATGATGGAGTCTCTCAAGATCTCAGAGACGGTGACGGAGGTA
The DNA here is from genome assembly GCA_905221615.1 of Symbiodinium sp. CCMP2592. NCBI lineage: Eukaryota > Dinophyceae > Suessiales > Symbiodiniaceae > Symbiodinium > Symbiodinium sp. CCMP2592. Next base: position 4,183 of record CAJNDT010001020.1, read on the forward strand.
ACCTTTTCCGCAATAGCCGGAGAACTATCAAAGTTCCTACCACAAGAAAAGAGAGACATCATAGGCCAACTGGAGCTGGTGGTCATGGATTCCATGTGCGTCCATTGCAGTCGGTGTTATTTCCAGATGTACCTGACTCCGAAGGAACTGGTACCGTACGACGCATGCTTTCGCGAGGACCACTGGTGCGCCTGCGATGATCTCCCAGTCCCAGAATTTCGGCGACATAAATTAAATGCTGATGGAAATTCAAAGCACTGAAACCGCGGCTTGGCCCACGGTCTCGCAAGGAGCACAAACGGATTTCGCAAAAGGGTGCGAGCTTCTGATTTCTGTGCGTGGACTGCGTATTGTGCAATTTCTCAAAGCATCCGATGTCTTGCCTGCACAGGAAGCCAAACAAAGAAAGGCGCCGGGCCTGCCGCTCAGAAAGGTGCTGTTGGTCTTTAGGGAGAGAGAGAGAGAGAGAGAGAGAGAGAGTGTGTGTGTGTGTGTGCAGTTTGGCCCCCAGGTAGGTGTCTGGCACATTCGGCCATGAGAATCTCTTGGCCGAATGTGCCAGACACCCACTCGTCCGAGCCATTTCGCAGACGTCCGTTGGAAGCCCAGGAACAGCCAGACTGAGGGAATGGAGTGTTGCCTTGCAGCTGCTAGAGTGAAGAGATAGAGGTATACTTGGCCCGTATAGTTAGCCACTGCTTCAAGACATGGGGCGCCTAATATTTAGGGTACCCTAAACGGGACACCAATTTTGACAACCAGCCATACAGTTATACTCCTGTTATGTTTAGGTTTCACACACGACATAACTAATAGCTATTATTATTTTACTATTAAAGTCAGAATCATCTTACTAAATCTTAGTACCTTTCCCTTAGTTCTTTTTGCTTTAGATTCAACGCACGGAACAAAGGCCAAATTTCAGCGTACAGAACGCAAGCAAAATACGAACGAATTAACCCACCATCTTCTGTTTCATTTTGTTTTTTGGTTAAAGTACAAAGGAACAAAGAGTATGCGTGAATGTAATAGACGAAGCAAACGACACACCCAGACAAAAGACATGTTAATGCCGTTCGTAATTCCTTGGAGTAATTTGCCTTCTGCCACCAACCAACAGTAAACTCTCCACCTATTATCCTCTGAGAAAGCAAGTGATGAAGTGAGTAAGTGGTTGATAACGGACAAAAACAGAATCTGAGCGAACGGAGAGAGAGCCGAAGCGAGGTTTTGGTTCTCTTGACTGAGACCACGTGTGAACGGTCAACCTTGGAAACCATTGCTGGTGTAGTTGGTGGGGTGTGTTTACTTTAATTCCCCCGAGCCGTGATTTCATTACGTTCAAATATGTTCAAATGCTTCCATTCCATTCCATGTTGTTCTTGCTTTCTTGTGTCCTTTAATGCAGTAGCTTGTCAATGGATTATTGTATTGTGTAGTGTTTTCGGGTTCACTTATTTTCAATGCAATGAGAGCGAAAGAACGGAGCCGAATGAATGAAGCGAGAAATAAGCGAAACAAAACCACACAACACATTCCACCCTCATTCCTCTTTTGTTTTCTTTTGTGGGCTTTGTTCACTCTTCTCTTCTCTTCGCTTCGTTCATGCTTGTAGGTCTCGAAGCACCACCCAGCATTTCTTAAATCCCCGCCTCCCTGTCGTCGTACCCACTGAGGTTAAGACGTGCCACTTCCCTGCCTCCAGTCAGCACGTTGTCGTGCTTGTCAGTAGTGTTTGATATGTCAGCCTTTCGTGTAAAAGACATCACCAGCGAGTCTAAGACGTTCCACTGCCCTGCCTCCAATCAGCATGTCGTCGTGCTTGTCGGTAGTGTTGGATACGTAGGCCTTTCGTGTCACAGACAGGACCAGCGAGTTTAGTTTAAGACGTGCCGCTTAATAATCCAAGCTGCGCCACTCTCCAAGGCATCCGCTGCAGTAGAAAGAACTCGCATGACCTGGGTCCGGGTGGAGGTTTACTGAGGTGTATAGTGGGGCGGTGGAGGGAAATGTGTCTTGAGAGTAGGAGCACACTCCGAAAGCGGGCGACATTTTGCACGTCATTACGGAAAGTCAGATGTGAAACCTCTGTCCAGGGACACATGCGTGAATGAAATGTCAAAAACAATGTCCCTGAATTCATCGGACACATCCGTGACCGTGTCCGGCTATTATAATCTTTCTCAGATCTGTACATTGACCTGACATTCCTTCGACCGCGGATTGTTCGCTGTACATATATTATATCCGTGGTCCATTCTTGTGGTGGCGGCAAGCTGATCACTTTCGTTATTGATAAATGAAATCAACGTGCACCAGCCAACCTGAGGGCCCAGCCCTCGACTTCCGTTCGAAACTGGCTTAGTCTGTCTAACTGTGCCTGAGAAACACGTTGATTGATGTCGTTGTCTTGCTGATACTCGTCCAAACCAAGTACGCTGCACCCAAGCCTGCCTCCACGAGGTCCCCTTTGCTTTGTTCATTGAGTTTTCTTACGTGCTCGGAGAGGTTGCCGTACATTCTGTCAAGTACCCTGGCATACCAGTAGTTGCCCACGTCCGCATAGCGAGTTCCATCCGCACCGATGAATGCGTCTGATCCGTGGTGTATGTTGCAGAAGTTCTTTCGGACTGCTCCCATGCTTGCCAGGGACTTCCTTTCCTTCTTGCCATACTTGTCCAACCACACATCTAGAAAGCTTGCGTCCCCTGCCACACCGACATTACGTGCCCACCATTCGGCGGCCTCCAGCTGGGTCCTTCTCTCGTTGTCTACAGTGATCGGACGCTGCAGTGGTAGCAGTGATGGGCCATGTCCATGACTTCCTGGTCCGTTTCTTGTGTGGGTGGTGTCCTCCGGCCGGTCGTCGTGGTCGTTCTGCTCGTGCACCGAAAAGCGCTTCGCCAGCTCCACCTGGGTTTGCCCAAGACAGTGAATGTCCTCCCAAATAATGAGTTTGTCGTAATGGAGCTCCTTGAAAGCGATTTCATGGCTCTTCTTCGTGTTCTCTGTATCCAGCTGCAGCTTTCCAAGGACGTCCGTGATCTCCTTTAAGCGCTCATTTGTCTGCTGCATCCACTTCTCCATGCCCTGCAGTCGTTCTCTCAGAGCTGCTGCTTCAATTCGCTGTTGAAACAATTCCTCCTCCTCCTCCCTTGCCTCCGCCTCGGCCTTGGCCTTTCTCTTTCTTTGCTTTTTGGCGGCGATCTCGTCGAGGTCGTCCTGGTGCTTCCTGTACATGAACATGCCCACGAACATCAGAACCACCAAAATTAGGAATTCCACGAAGGTCACCATCACTAGGGGCGGGAGCTGCGTGGTCAAAGCTGCTACACTTGCTTGACTTGTCACAATCTTGCGTCACACAGACACAGGTTCAGATTCTGATCACGCAGACCACCACAATCTCTGATTATGCTCCGAGGCCATGACCTTCCGCTTTGAGGATCATCTTCGACTAAATGTCCTGCCAGACATGCTTGACACGTTTGCCCACCTGCCTAACTACAGCAGGCTGAGTTCCCGACACCCCTGTTCGGTGTCCAAGCTCCCCCCTGTTCGAGGTTCGGATTCCTGTGCGGGGGTAGCAGGACTGCCTGAATCTTTGCCTCCTGACTTCCTAGTTGCCTTGCTGTCAACGAGTCTTAGGAAGTGCCACTTCCTGGCCTGCGGTCAGCATGTCGTGCTGGAGCTTGTGTTTGCTGGGAATATACGTAGGTGCCACCTCATTGATCGTGTTTGAGACATGAAGAGTTTGCGCGAAGTTCGCTGTTTCAGAAGTTGCTCTAACCAGCACTCTTTTTGACCTTGCCATTCTGTTTCCTGGCTCAGTTCTTGTGTCGCGCATTTTCCTTTGTTTGGAATGATGTTTTTAAGAAGCACGAAGTTTACGAAGTGCCACTTCCCATCCTCCAGTCAGCATGTTGTCGTGCTCGTCGGTCGTGCTGGCCGGTCGCTAGGAATACGTAGGCATTTCGTGTCAGAAACAGTACCACCGAGTTTAAAGCGTTCCACTGCCCTGCCCCCAGTCAGCATGTTGTCGTGCTTGTCCGTCGCGAGGAATACGTAGGCCTTTCGTGTTAGAGACATGTGACCGGCGAGTTTAGTTTAAGAAGTGCAGCTACCCAGAGCATGTCAAACTTCACATGACCGACATTTTGCACGAAACGGACAGACAGTCTGATCTTGAAGCTGACGTGCAGTCAGTACATAACAAGTGAAACCTCTGTCCAGGGACACATCCGTGGAAATAATCTGTGCCTTCAGAGCTGGTGTCTGTGTGAAAGCACTCTGAAACCGGACAAGTGGAACCTCTGTCCAGGGACACATCTGTGACATTGTCCATCCCACGCCTACTAAAGTATAAATTTATTATTATGACACTCCATGTCCTTATAAAGACTGTCCCTGAATCCGTTGTCGCTCATCCGTGACAGTTTCCTCTACTTCTTTAGGTGAACTTCTCAGATCTATGTAACGGCAGTAATACATACCAGTCACTGCGGCAACACCACTCACCGGAGGCCTGTCACGGCCGGTCTGTAGATCAGGCAGCCGCCCAGGTCTAATGCTTCGTTGCTTCCTAAATCCATCACCGCGCGACCTCGAATCAGACCGTTGGTCCGCAGCAGCGATAATTTCTGAGAAAACGGCCCACGAGCAGAATAAAGTCTTCCCAATGATAGCCCGGGTACGGTTGCTGGGCCAGGAATCATATCCTTCCAGTCGCAGGTCCTGTCGTGATCACAATAACCATACTGACCAGCATGCCTATGTCGACACGAAAGTATTTGCATGCCGACACAAAGCAATTCAAGCGATCCTCAATGTCACGTGCTCTTCGCAAACGTCTGATAATCGGAGGTGTTTGCGTGGCTTTCTCGTTGCCGGGCAGCTCCTGCTCGCTGTCCGTGTTGTCCGTGTTGTCCGTGTTGTCCTCTTCGCCTTCAGGTGCCTGCGCATGTAGTACAGCTTGCTTCTCAGCAGAACCCTTCTTTTTTCGCCATGCTTGCCAGCCACTTTGACCACTTTGACCCGATCGCTGCTTGCCCTTCTTTGCTTTCATCGCTTTCATCGCTTTCATTGCCCTCACATTGCCGTCGTTGTGTTGGACCTTGGCCGCCTTCATTGCTTTCATGGCTTTCATTGCCCTCGTGTTGCCATCCTGCTTGGCGGCCTTCTTGGCCTTCATGGCCTTCATGGCTTTCATGGCTTTCATGGCTTTCATCTACTATGTAGGTAAGCTCTGCAGTTGATGCCTTGAACCTGTGTCTGCGCCACAGGGTGTAGGTGCACTCGCCGGGCGCACATGTCAAACAGGCACTTATTGGTCTCACTGAATTTCGTTAATAATCCTAGTAAAGTTACTACACTGTTGGATATTATTCTGCTTGCGTTACGCATGCGCACGCCGGCCGTGCAAGTATATTTACAAATTCGATAATATTATTCTGCTTGCGACATGAATTTACGGATGTGTGCGCAGCGGGTCGTGCAGGCATACGCGCGACGGGCGCGCAGGAGTACGCGTGGCGGGCGGTAAACTGACGCAAAACCATAAATACCGAGTATTTCTTTTCGTCGGGAGGGCAGCTGTACATGTGAGTTGAATGCTTCATTGAAATGAACATTCAATTCATTCAATAGCATAATAATCATAATAATAATGCTTGCGACGGCGCGCGCCGAGTGCGCGCGCCCGGCGCGCGCCGTGCGCGCGCCGGCGCGCGCGGGCGCAGGTGTATACGTGCAAGTCTACGCGTGTAGTATATTTGCACTATTCCATTAATATTCTGCTTGCAACGGTGTGCACCAGGCATGCTCTCGGGGCGCGCGCCGGGCGCGCGCCGGGTGCGGCCGGCGCGCGCGCCGGGCGGCGCGCGTCCGGCGCGCGCCGGGCGCCGCGCCCTATTCCATAAGGGCGCTGCGGGCGCGCCGGCGCGCGCGCCCGGCGCGCGCCCGGCGCGCGCGCCGGGCGCCGGGCGCGCGCGCCGGGCGCGCGCGCTGGGCGCGCGGGCGGGCGCGTGCCGCACGTACAGGCGTACGCGCGAAGTGTAAGCGTGTACTATACTATATTTACACTATTCCATAATATTATGCTTGCAACAGAATTTACACATGTGCGCGCAGCGGGTTGCGACGGGCGCGCAGGAATGACATGTGGCGGTCGTTTATTACCACCCAAAACCAAATATACCCAGGGTGCGCGCGCCGGGTGTGCAGCGGGCGCGCGCCGGGCGCGCAGCGGGTGCACGCCGGGCGTGCCGGACGTGATAATACAATTCTTTAGTCTGTTTGCAACGTGCACAGGTCTGCGCGCCGGGAGTTGAGGCGAACGCGCTCCGGGCGCACAGGCGTACGCGTGCCGGGCGCGCAATCTTGTAGTGGTACCGGCCGGATGTTTAGGGTTTAGGGTTTATGCAAACATGAGCAGCCGGACGAGCCTCCAAACACAATGTCGATCTTGCCAGCGAATTTGGCATGAAGAAGGCTTGACCTCAGGTCGACCAGTGCAGGGTTTAGGTCCAGCAATTAGTAAGGCACGTCAAGCAATTTGTTAAGCAACTGAGACGTTTTTTCTCGCCATTCCTGGTTTATTGTGAGACTGTGTATCCGTACATCAGTCCCTTTTTAAGTTTTTTGTGAGACTGCTTATACGTACAGTCCGTCTATACGTTGAGGACTCTTCCATGCCTGCGAAGCAGAAACCAAAGCTGATCTCTGTACGTGTCCCGCATGCCCAGCAAAACCATTGACAGGAACCTCACAGCGAACAGTGGACGGATGACCTCGCAGTATTGAACTGCCATCCGTCTAGCATCCGTCACTGGAATCCGTTCAAACTCAAACGAGTTGGCCAGAATGCCCTCGCAAAGCCTTTCCATGGTTCCTCGATCAGGCAAATCCCAATCCCAGCCGGGAGGCTGCTCAACCAAGCCCCGCAATCTCTCTGCATCTACCGGGTTCACTTCCATTCGCAACTTTCCTTGGAGTACGTCGCATTGTCGAACCATGAGTACTTTCTGCATTGTTGGAATCCGTTCCTGTACACCTGCTTCCACAATATCACCTGCAGAGGATCCGCGTCTGTTGTGCTTGGTTTGGAAGTGCTGTAGCAAACTTCGTAGTTGCCGATCGCTCAAAAAAGCCCGCTCCATTTGCCATCCCATTGACAAGTTCATCATGACACATCCCAGCACCAGGTCGGTGCAGATTCGCTGGAATTCTTCTCTCGTAAACATGTTTCTTTCCATTCCGTAGTGGCATCGGCCGCGGAACCATCGCTATCATCCGAATGATAAGGAGTCGTTCGATCGTCATCGTCACTTCCTTCAGGTCCATGAAGCCTGCCAAAATCCGTTCGATCCATTGCTGCACTTCCGTGGCAGTACGTCGAACTGGGGCACTTCTTTCCTAGTCGTGTCTTTGACGATCTGCGTGTATGCGCATGTCAATAATACTGCCTTGTTTGCATGAGGACAATCGCCTCAGTCGGAGTACACTCGCTCAGACAAAAACGGTTCGATCGCGTTGAATCTTGAGCTGAAAAGCTGCTGCAGTTCAACATGTTGAGCTTGGAAGCAACCCATGGTGCAGCCGTCAAGTCTTGGAAGGCCGTGTGGCTTAGGCCGGGGCTCTTCGAGGATCTCGATGCGCAGACTGTCTCAGCCTGGCCGCCGACAGACTGAAAGTGAGCAGAGGGATACTGATGCCATGCATGACTTTCCTTCTCTTCCTTCCCTTCCCGCCTCCCTCACATCACTCCTTGCTGCCTGCTCATTCCTCGCATCTACAGTCACACCCTCATCTTGATCATTCCTTCTTCCTTCCCTGCTTCCTTCCTTCCTTGCTTCCTTCCTTGCTTCGTTAATTATTTTCGCTGTGTCTCTCTCTCTCTCCCTCTCTCTCTCTCTGCATCAGTCTTTGAGGGTCCGGCTCACCCCTGCTCGGGGTTCATCCTCACCCCTGTTCGCGGTTCATCCACACCCCTGCATGGGGTTCTCACGGCCCCTGTTCGGGGTCCAGGCTCACCCCTTTTCGGGGTTCATCGGTACGCCCCTGTGCGGGGCTCTAACGACCCCTGTTCGGGGTCCAAGCTCACCCCTGTTCGGGGTTCATCCACACCCCTGCACGGGGTTCTCACGACCCCTGTTCGGGGTCCAGGCTCACCCCTTTTCGGGGTTCCTCCCGCAGCCCTTTCGGCCTTGGTGCGGGTACGCCCCTGTACGGGGCTCCGACGACCCCTCTTCGGGGTCCAAGCTCACCCCTATTCGGGGTTCATCCCGCGGCCCATTCAGGCCTTGGCGCGGGTACGCCCCTGTACGGGGCTCCGAAGACCTTGATGTGGAAACCTGACATCCTGACAGGGCCTGCACGAATGCCTACAACTACTTTTGCCTGCTACCTTTTAGGGTTGAAGGTTAGTTTAGGGTTTCGGGTTTTGGATTTAGGGTTCAGGGTTTAGGGGTTAGGGGTTTAGGGGTTTTAAACCTCTTTCCTCATAATGCCTCCTTACCTACATGCCCGCCTACCTAGCTATCTATCTACCTACCTACTGACCTGGAAGCCTGCCGACGCACCTACACCTACAAGTACCTTCCCTACTGCCTATCTACTTATCCATACCTACTTGCCTACCTAACTATACCTCTCTACCTACCTGTGTGCCCCTTCCTACCTGCAGCTTCTGGGCTTGAATGGGTGGGCGGGGTTGGGGGTTGGGTGGGTTTAGAGTTTAGGGTTCAGGGTTTAGGGCATGGGCTGGACGTTACGAAAGTTCAGATTCCCTTCATGTTTAATCATGAACATGCTAATTTTCAAGTTGTTCTGAATCGTACAAACAGCTGACTTTAGGGTTTCAGAACACAAAATCTCAAGCTTTTTGTTTTCGTTGAGCCACAAGAACACCAAGTTACATTTGTTTGGTTTGTTCGGCATAAACGTATTTTCATTTTTTTGGCAACTTTAATTTCCATGTGAACTACAAAACTTGGGACAGGCAATTATGTCAGTATGGCTTTGATTTTTCGATGTACATGTTTTCACATTTCGATCAAACCAAGTTTTTCAGGCATTGATTTTTCTATTGAGCCACAAGCACACATCTTTTTATACATGTCCAGCATCTCGCTTCTTCCATATAGAGCGACAAGAACACAGTTTTTCAGGTATGCATCTCCATTTGGAAGAGACCAAGTTTTCAGGTCTTGTTTCCCATTGAGCCGCAAGAACACAAGTTTTCACATGTCCAGCATGTCTTCCATTGAGCCACAAGAACACATGTCTTGCTACATTCCATGTCACATCAACATCATAAGTCCTAGGACAAGAACACACTAAGTCCTAGGACCCGGTTCCATAATGGAAAGGACCCGGTTAGCCCCGGACTGGCATAATTTTTCCCTTGAAAAGTTTTCCTTAGGGTGGCGTAGGGCCCGTCGTGCCTGCTACCATGGCAGAGGCTCTGGCAAAGAAGCTAGCCCTCGGAAGCAGCGAGCTTCGATTCCTGCTAGTGCAGCATAAAGTCTCGGATGCTATCCAATCCGAGCTCTTTTCCAACGGTATTGATACCGTCGCTAAATTTGCAGCCTCGGCGACAGATGAGGCGGACCTCAAGAAGATGCTAAAGGACAGCTTTGCAATTGAGCCGTCCACCTCGCTCGCTAGCCGCCCTCAGGCCGCGGCCGTCACCATCGCATGGAGGACCGCTAATTCCCGCACCGAGCGGCAAGCGGAGGCGGAGGCTACAAGCGAGGTCCGGGACTGGGCAAAGCCCATCCCCGCTACCGACTACATGGCCATGCGTCAGGCCTTCACCGCTAAGTTCGGAGACCTGGAGGACAAGCAGACTCCCGCTAAGGAGTACATTGAGAAGAAGCTAGGCGAGCTCGAATCTGGCGAGTTCCGGGCGGAGCCGCTAACCGAGGTCATCAGCCGGGACGAATGGGACCCCGACACGCTACTGCCCGTCTGGAATGGCAATGGCACGCTATCCATGAAGAAGGGAGGAGCTAGGGCCGCCACGCCCTCTGGGCCGGAGCAGCTACGGCTGCGGCTCACGGTGCTCCAGAACACGCTAATTATGATGCAGCTAAGGCACCCCAACCGGGAGGAGCTACAGGATGTCACCATGGCCCTTTTCGAGCGCTACAAAGACTATCTCCTCGGAGACTATTGCTATGGTCTCCGGTCCAGTGCCGACTCGGGGTCGGCTATTCCTTCGGCGCTGCGCTAGTCCTGGCCTACAAGGACGCTAGCGTGAAGGAGAGGCACTTCACTACGCCGCTAGCCCTCCATGCTAAATGGCCACAGCCCTGGACCTGGACAGAGGAGCGGCCTGCTAAGACCCCCAAGGGGAAGGGCAAAGGCAAAGACGCCCCCCCCAAGGGGGGCAAAGCTAAGAAGCGTCTGGGTGTCGATCGCACCCCGCAAGGGAAGCCCATCTGCTTCCGCTACAACGCCAAGGGTTGCAAGAATGGCAGCAAGTGCCATTTCGAGCACGTCTGCTCGCTATGCTTCGGAAAGCACCCCGCTACGCAATGCCCCACCAAGAAGCAGACGGAGGCCGCTAAGGAGGACAAGCCCTCCAACTGACCCGCTACGGCGGCCGCGCCCTCAGTGCCTGTGACCCCCCCCAGGGGGGATGCTACGCCAGCCCCGGCGGCCGCTACGCTTACACAGCCGCTACGAGTGCTTCACCTGTTCTCTGGTACATAGTCGAGTGTGTCGATCTTCTGCGGCACGCTAAATACGACCTCAGCCAGCCCAAGATTCGACAAGGCTATTTGGACCGTATAGCTACTAAGGAATTCGATGCGG
>CAJNDT010001020.1:20000-98794 GCA_905221615.1 Symbiodinium sp. CCMP2592
CTTCCTCTTGCCATAGTGATATCGCTTCTCTTTCTGTTTTTTCAATGCCCTCTCCCTCGCTGAGGACTCGTCCCAGTCGTAGTCGAAGGGGGTCTCGTTCAAAATCGCAAGCAGCAGCTTGTCGTCCACATCCATGTTTTCATGCTGAGCGATCTCGAATCCTGAACTTCATGTGTTCAAAAGGAGGCATGCAGACCAAGGTTACGATCGAGTGCATGCATGATCGACTCCTAGGATCCTATAGATATATATATATATGCATGTATATACATATACTATATATCTAGTATCGATTTCTACATGCATGCCTGCATAGCAATGCAGAAAAGGTGCGGGTCATGAACCCGGCCAGGGTCCCCTCTGTGGTCTTCGTCTGTGTCTCGAAGGTCTTCGTCTTCTGTGCCCAAGCCTTTCCGGATTTATCCTGGTTCCAGCTGGCCAGCATCATCATTCTCTCGTGGTGCTGGTTCCGGCCGAGATTCCCGTACTCGTTGTAAAACTGAACCTTGGATTCCAAGGTCTCAAGCTCTTTCGGTGATAAGGAGAGTTTGCCCTCCTTGTACTCCTTGAGTTTTTTCAAGTTCGCTTTCCCCTGGGTTGACAAATTGCTCTGCATCTTCTTGACCTCGGCTGGATCCACACCATCCAGCGGGGCCTGCTCTGCCGGCTCAGTTTTCACTGGCATCTGCGGAACGGCCTTCGCCTTCGCCTTAGCCTTGGCCTTGGCTGCTTTCGGAGACGCCTTTGTTGCCGTAGCTTTCTTAGGCGGCATGAATGCAATCGCCAGGCATGGGAAGCAAGTTGCCAGCCACGAAAGGAACATTGTGGCAACAAGAAGAGAAAACGGGAGCCTTGAAATCGACTGGTGCGATCGATATATATCGCTCGAGCAAACTGCACCACGAAAGCAGGATGCAATATCGGTGGACAAAAGTTTGGGGTCGATCTTTAGGTGCGCATGGTTCGAATCTATATACAACAAGCCAAGAAAGACCAGAAGTTAAATTTAAGTTAAATTTAACTTCAATTTAACTTTAATTTAACTTGTCGGTTTTGATTGCGTACAATCTTTTAAGTTAAGTTAAATTCGAGTTAAATTGGAGTTAAATTTAACTCCAATTTAACTTTATATTTTTTCTAACAGCCTCCTATACTTTCGAGGAGGCTGGTAAAAAAACGAATATTAATGCACTCTACATATTCCATTAACAGTTTTTATAGCCCTTTAGGGGTTCAGGGGTATAGGGTTTAAGGTTTAGATTTCAGGGTTTGGGCCAGGCTGGGTCCAGGGTTTAAGGTTTTATGGGTATATACATATAATACATATTTTGACATTATATATATATATATATAGAGATAGACATACATATGTCTTATGTATAGTTATACTATATATCTATATACATATATATACACATATACACTTACATATGCTTCTAGCATAGATGTGTGTATAATTAATTCATATATACAAACTCATAGTTAATTATGATTATACACATACATGCATATATACATACATAGAGACATATACATAATTAACATATACATACCTTACATACAATCATGATAACCTAAAGTAATTCACCTAAATTATATAGTGTATACACATGTACATGTACATGTCATGTGTAATCTCTGTATGCACATATACCTAGCACATACACAATATATACACAGGCATTATATATACATATATATATATATATAGACATACATCATATATGCTTATAGCATCCATGTGTCTATGCATGTATTTTTAATCTTTACAAACTCGATCAGAATCATACATATACATATACATATACATATATCACACATACATACATATGCATACATACATACATACATACACACATATCGATCTATATATATTTATATGTATATATATATATACATACAATCATATCTTAAGCAATGTAAACACATATATTATAATGTCTACACATGTACATGTACATGACAATTTTAACATATATCTATAGTGTATATATATAGACAATATATATATATATATAGATAGATAGATAGATAGATAGATAGATAGATAGATATAGATTGTACATCATGATGCAATCTAGATATACATGCATACGTGCACATGTACACACACATATCTATATATATATATATATATAGATATGTGTTAATATTGGCGGTCTCGATCCTAGGAAAGCTAGCAGCTAGCATCGAGGCCGGTCCACGACAAAGGAGAGCCACACGTGCAACCCTCCTCGATCGCGTGAGGAGCCCCGGTGGGCTCCTGAAGAACATGAACTGAAAAACAAAATTAATCGCCGTTACACAATTGGAGCCAGGTTGTAAAATAATATGTTGTGAGTCGTTGAACTCATATCACTCGATCTCTTGTGGAGGCTACCGAAAACCTCCAGAAGTACCTAGACAAAGCACATGCAGGAAACAAGTCCTCGATCCTCGCGACAAAATGTGAGCTGTCAGAGGCACATGCACTGCAAGCCTTGAGGATCGTGATCTCCACGTCGATATCCTGAACAAAAGCACATCCAGAGCACTTCAAGTTTGCACGTGGTTTGGACCCAGGCCTTGCAGAAGTACTTGACATCGATCCTGAAGCCCAGCCTGCAAGCAGAACGAGGGTTTAGGGGTTGAAGGTTTAATTAGTACAGGCCTGCATTCGGGAGAACCACGATCGACTCGATCTTGATGGCCAGCCTGCAAGCACAAGCAGGGTTTAGGGGTTGAAGGTTTAAGGGGTACAGGCCTGCATGCATTCGCGAGAACGACGATCGACTCGATCTTGATGGCCAGCCTGCAAGCAGAACGAGGGTTTAGGGGTTGAAGGTTTAAGGGGTACAGGCCTGCATTCGCGAGAACGATCGATCGACTCGATCGCGATGGAGCCCACGGTACGATCGAGGTCCTGCATGCAAGGAGTTTCACACCGAGATCATGCAATGCAGACACTATATAGATCGAATGGCATGCCTTGCATGCACAATCGATCCATCTTTTTTTCATACTGCCCGGCCCGTGGATCTTCTCGATCTAGGACACAACGATCGGCTGCACGTTTGCACTGCCGGACGGGCCTGCATGATCACCGCCACCCATATCATCATCGTCATCTCCAGGAGGCGGCTTCCACAGGCAGATCGCCGTGCACAAAACCGGGTCCTCCTCGTCCTCCTCCTCCTCTTCGTCGGGTTCCTCGCCACGATTGCGATAGCCCCATGCGTTCCAGGAGGATTTGGTTCGCTTGCAATGTTGTGCCCACCATGCCTTCCTCTTTAATCCCCTGTTCTTCTTAGGCTTCTTTGGGTGCAGGCGATAGTACTCCATGTACTCGGCCGCTTTCTTGGGATTTGAAGGCGGCTGGCCGGCCCAGTTCTTGGCCACGTTCAGGTCCGGCACACCCATGAAGGACAACTGCCAGGGTTTAGGGTTGGAGGTTTAGGGGTTCATAAGGGTTCGGGTTTAGGGTTTTGGGGTTATATAAAACAATGTTAAACTCATCCAAGTGGCCCGGCATCGGACATTGAGACAAATCCGTTCGCGAAAGTAGGCGAGCTCCCCACAAACAGTGCATCTGCGAACGTATGACCCGTATGGAGTCGGCTCTTCTGTGGTTGGTGCCGGCGGTGCCATCGGTGGCGGCAATGGCGGTGGCGTCGGTGGGAACTCCGGCGTCGGGAGATCGCCGAGCTCCTGGTCACCTTCCTCACGAGGACCATCCGGATTGGCGGCCTCCAAGAACTCGCGGCCCACCGACTGGTGAGCACCCATGATCAAGCGATTGCGATCTTGCAGGATGCTTTTCGTCCCTTAAGCAAGAAGGCTGCGAAAACATGGGTGAGGAGCTGCAGCCTGCGTGATAGCATGCATGCAGCTACCTTGACCGCGATCCATTACTCTCGAATGGTCCTTGCAGAAGGAGAGCACGATGGCCCTCGCTGTTAACGTCGTCAAGGAGAGTATGTACCCTCCTGCGATGCAGAATTTAAAGTGCATCTTATTATATAGAAGGTTATTATTTGTGTATATATATATATATATTTGTATGATATTGCCAAAAGAAGCAGTGCCTACAGCACCTCGAAGATGGAGAGCCTGCCCTCGAGGTCGAGGATCTGCCATGGTTGATCCTGCAGGTATACACACGTGAATAGGGTCAAGGTTATTGTCGACTGCAGAATTTAAGGCCGGAGTCCTTGTACAAGATCCTGCCATGGCGACGATCGATTATGGACCGATCGGCAACAAAAAGCTCTACGAAACATGTCATGCCTAGCGAGCATGAAAAATCGAGCAGGGCACGGCAAAGTAACATGGATTTGCATTTTAGGCACTCGAAAAAATTGGCATTGCGATTCGCGATCGGGATCCTATCCTGCTATTGCAGCCCCTACTCTGCATGGAGCTCGCTTCGAAGAGCACGGGCTTGCCCATAAGGAGGCTACCGTCCTGGATCTTCTTGAGATACTCCTGCCCCAAGTCTTTGTAGTTTGCAAAGTTCCTCTGACGGATCTCCAACAACAACTCCCGTTTGTGCTTGCCGGATTTGCAGCGACAGCCCGTGATGTAGACCCTTGGGTTCGTCATGGTCGTAGTAATGCGAACCTGGTGGAGAGGATCGTCGTCTGCAGCTGGTACAACAGCAGGATCATCACCTGGAGCTGCGGGTGCAGCAGGAGCTGTAGGGACAGGATCACTTGCAGGATCATTCGGAAGTGCAGCCGCTTCGTGGGTCTTGGCCTTCGGTTTCGCCTTGGACTTAACCGCCGTCTGCTTCGCCTTCGCCTTGGCCTTGGCCTTGGCCTTCTTGGGCTTTTTCTTCGGTGCCAAACAAGAAGCTGGCTTCTTCATTGCCGCCGCACTGGCCAGAGCATTATGATGCTCAATCACCGTCTTTGGAACAGCACCCTCGGGCAGGTCAGTGGAAATCTCACTGCCATCAGCAAGGATCGTCCGGCTCTTGCAGGCATGCTGATCCGTGTACGTGAAAATGGGCTGCTTCAAGGGCTGATCTAGACGAGCTTCATGGCTGGCCTGCGTAAGCGAAGTTCCAGGATTGGAAGGCTTCGATGCCTCGCCAGAAGACAACTTCATCCTCTTGGCCTTGGACGATGGTCCGGCAGTGCTCGAGTGAGACTTAGCTTTCGAGCCGGTCTTTGCATCTGCAGGAGAATGATCATCCTCCTCGACTGCAAAAGCCTCATCACCACTGCTCGAGATCACATCGATCGCCGTCGCATGCCCGATCGGCGCCCGGGGGACCGAAAGCCCATACCTAGCATAGATGTCCGACGAGGAGGATGTGCTCCTCCTAGGCCGCCGTTCTCCATCAGGCTCTGATTCTCCAGCAGGCTCTACGGGCAGAGGCGGCTTGGAATCGGAGTTGCCCTTTGTCAATGTTCTCCTGCCCCTCCACAACTTCGGCTTGGGAGGTGCAATCCCCATCTTGGCTTGTTCCTCTCGGGCTTCTCTTTTGCTTAGGGCTTCAACAATGCGAAGTACAGCAGGATCCGTCCTTTTGCCGCTGGAGATGCTCTTCCTCTTCAAGCGAGCAAACTGCACAACATTCGCGATCTGGCGGCCAAAATGGTCGGCCTCAGTTTGCTCAAGTCCTTCAAAGGCCAAGCAAGCAGCTTTGGAGATCACAGTCTTGACCGGTCGCGAGGAGACGTTGAGGTAATCCAAGATGAAGGCCTCGTAAGCACAGGCTACCTTTGCAGGATGCGACTCTGTATACTGGCTGCCCAAGGTCTTGTAGTTCGCATTCAACATCTTCTTCACTTGCTCCACAGTCGCTGTGTTAGCTGCACGGGTCATGATCGATGGGGATCCGGCCAGGAAGCATGAATCGCGAATCTCGATCGACGTCCCAAATCGAGGGATCGAGCCAAAATGATGATCAAGGATCGAGAGTCAAATGCACGTGCAGGCAGCCGATGCATGATCATGCCATGATCGCCATGCAGGAGAGATTGCATGGAACCCCTCCTATAGGTCGCGATCGCACGTCGACAGGAGAGCATTATATCGAACCCCTCCTGGATCGAAGCCGACCGCGAGTGTGTGTGTGTGTGTGTGTGTGTGTGTGTGTACGTGTGTACACGTGTGTGTGAGTGTGTGTGTGTGTGTGTGTGTGTGTGTGTGTGTGTGTGTGTGTGTGTGTGTGTGTGTGGGTGGGTGGGCGGGTGTGTGTGTGTGTGTGTATATATATATATACATGTATACATATACATATACATAATTTGTATATACATATTATATATATATATATATAATGCATGCCACGACATGCATGCAAACCATACAAGAAAAAGCACTTTAAATAAGGCATGTGAAAACACTGAATTTAAGGATTGTTAAAATAGGGTATGTAAACGCTAAACAAAGCGTATTGATTTAAGGGGGAAAGCCAAAATGGACTTTTGGGTCTACTGGGTAAAGTGGCCCTTGGAGAACGCTCCCTGGGAGGCGGCGCTAGCCTGGGTCCCGAACTACTCCTCGGTGGAGGAGTACCGCGAGTTCGCTAGGGAAAAGTTCGAAGAGGACGTGGCGGAGGGCCTCATGGCCAAGATGACGCTAGGCGAGTTCAAAGCCCGCTATGGCGAGCATCGAGCCATCGCCGCGCTAGCTGTCATCGTTGAGGACGAAGCTAGTGGAAAGAAGAGGATGATCCACGACGCTACCCACGGGGTCCGGGTCAACCACCGCATCAAGTGCCTTCGGGAGCACATCGACGCTAACGAGGTGGCCTTCTCCGTGGTGGGGGACATCGCTAAAGCTCACCGACGCTACAAATCCCCATGCGTCCTCTAGCCCCTCGGCCCAAGGACTCGAGGTCGTCGGCATAGAGAAGCATGTCTAGCGGGAACGATGGCCCTAGCAGGTGGTACGTGAGTCGAAGCCCACACGCCACTATGCGGGTCCACCAGTAGCTCGCACATGATAGCCCGAAGGTCCCCACCAGATTGACGTAAACCGTCTGGCTGTCGGGGTCCCCCGGTATAGCTTCCTCGGTGTCGATCTGACACCCTAGGTAGCCATGCTCTCCTTCGGCATGCCCCGCTAAGCTATCTCTTCCTCGCTAGTCTTGGGTACCCCTTCAAATGGGCCAAGACGAGGGGGGGATTTCGGGTGGAGTGGCTAGGCATGGAAACGGAGTACTCCACCTGGAGGCTAGGCCTGTCTCAGAAGAGAACCGACTGGCTAGTGGAATGGCTACGAGATGGGAAGTGTGAGGCCCGACCCTTCGCACAGGGGCTAGGGCGCCTGGGGTTCGCTTCCATGGCGCTAGACTGGGAGCGCCCCTTCCTGGGACCGCTACACGCCTGGTCCTCGGCTATCCAGGGAAGCTGGGGCTCCTCACGCTACCCACGATGATTCGCGTCCTCTGTGGTTGGCTAGCAGACCGCCTGGAAGCAGGAGGCCGTCTCCAGAAGCCAGCCTCGCTATTGGACGGTGCGGCACCGCTCTCCTTTTACACCGATGCTAAAGCCGAGAATGGACGTGCCTGGATTGGGGGCTTCCTCGAGCTAGTGGACGGCTGCCACGGTCCCTGGTTCTCGCTAGGGGTGAAGAAGGAATGGGCCCCCTGGGCCTTCGCTAAGGGGGACCCGAACAAGGTCATAGCCGCGCTCGAGCTACTGGCTACTCTGTTTGGTGTGATTCTCTGGATCCCGGAAGGGTACGCTAAGAAGACCTCCAAGGTGGCCATCCGTGGCTACACCGACAACCAGTCCAACGAGGCGCTACTGAAGAAGGCTATGACGACGAAGTTCCCGTCGACCTTGGTGTTGATGGAGCTAGCAGAGGAACTCTCCGCTAAGAACTGTGAGCTTCAGCTACAGTGGATCCGCAGGGATCTGAACCAGCTAGCGGACGACCTCACGAACGAGAACTTCGCTAGTTTCTCCCCGGACTTCAGGGTGAACCTGGAGGGGGAAAAGCTAGAGTGGCGCGTGCTGGGCCGTCTCCTCGAACACTCGGCTAGCTACTTCCAAGAGCTAGGAGTGAGGAAAAGGACCGGAGAGCCGAAGGCTCCGAGGTTCGCTAAGAAGGCCCGTAAGCTAGGTCCCTGGTAGCCCTACGGCTGCGCAAGGAGATTAGCTAGCCAAAGGCTAGAGTTCTTCTCCGGGCTAACGCGGGACTTCGCCACAACGCTAAAAAGAGAGAAGTTCGTGTTGTCCGTG
This sequence comes from Symbiodinium sp. CCMP2592, assembly GCA_905221615.1. Lineage (NCBI taxonomy): Eukaryota > Dinophyceae > Suessiales > Symbiodiniaceae > Symbiodinium > Symbiodinium sp. CCMP2592. Next base: position 28,181 of record CAJNDT010001020.1, read on the forward strand.
CTACTGCGTGAAGCCAGTTAGCTTTAGCTAGGCTTGCTACGTACTCCCGGAGGTGTAGTGGGAGGTGGCGGGAGGATACGCTAGCTAGTGTACGCACTCGTGCCGAGGGACGAGGTACGACAGTGTATGCTAGCGCTAGTATCCCTTTGGGAAACATCGAAGGTGTTTCGCTAGAAAACGTCGAAGGGGTTTTCCTCTGAAGCTAAACAGAACGAAGCTTGTCTGTTTGCTAGAGTGACTGCACATGGCCGGTGAAGCAGTGCTACGCCGTGGCCATTGTGCTGAAAGGCCCCCAGCTATTGGGGGGCAAATTTCGAGTGCCCACCCAACCCACCCTGGAGATTAGCTAGCCAAAGGCTAGAGTTCTTCTCCGGGCTAACGCGGGACTTCGCCACAACGCTAAAAAGAGAGAAGTTCGTGTTGTCCGTGCTACTTCGTGAAGCCAGTTAGCTTTAGCTAGGCTTGCTACGTACTCCCGGAGGTGTAGTGGGAGGTGGCGGGAGGATACGCTAGCTAGTGTACAGACAATGGGAGCTTATCCCTTCAAGCGCCAGGTTTCCCAAACAGGTCGCAACGCAGTGCAGGACGGGCAAGTTCAGCGAGCAGGTCGAGAGTGGCGCTGTTCGCTTTCCGTGTCTTACCACACCGGCACCTACGGCAGAAGGGCGACCTCCACCGCCCAAGAGGAAGCGAGAAGAGTCACCGACTCCGTAGCCATTTTGGCTCAAGTTTTCGGCTCGAACCCTGCTTTCAGAGGTGGGAAGCCTACTCGTAGCCGGCGCGAGTTTTTCTTTGAAACTGTTTAGCCTGGGGGCCCGAACGGTTTCTTTGTGGAAGAGGCTCGGGACTTTAATCCCAGCTTGTCCGTAGAAGGCTCCGGTGAACCACGCCTGTTTGGCTGTGGTGAACCGAGCCTGCCATGGCGCCACGCAACAATGCAGCATACGAAGTGTGTCCTCGATGCAAGGACAGTTGGATCTACTGCAAGAAAGCTAAGAAGAACCCGTTCTGCAAAATGTGTGGCCATCCCTGGCAGTGCCATGCTGGTGAGACCCAGCAAGGCGCAGCTAGGGTGCGACTGTGGCATGGCGCATGGAACACCAAGGGTGACACCCGAAGCCACCGCCTCGCCAGCGTGCCAGAAAGGTGCGTGGGACTGAGGTGCTGCTCGATAACTGGAGCACCCTACCTGAAGCGGTAAAAGATGAACTGCGAAAGCAGGGCGTCATGCCTGCAGAAGAGCAGGACCCTGAGGATCCGCTTATGGCAACGCTCAAGGAACACAGGGAAAGCCTCCCTGTTAAGGTCCAGTTGGAGCTTGCAAAGTTGGAACCTGCTGCTCCCTCGGCCTTGGAAGAAGCGTTCACTACGCAAAACTCGTTCCAACAGGCAGTTTCCAAGCTGCGAGCTTTGGGAAGCAAGAAGCTTGTGTTACAGAGCAGAATAGATGAGGCCAAAGTTGGTTTGCAAACCTTGCTGCGTGACATGCAGCAGCTGCAGGTGGACATAAAGGAAGCCCAGCACAATGTGGACAAGATTAGTGAGGTTTACCAAGAAAAGGTGCTACAGGACCCCAATCCTGGTGCCGAGGCCATGGATGTGGAGGATGTTCTGGGCAAGCTTGGGCTGGAGCTCAATGATACGCAAAAGGAGCAATGGGCTGAGCTCAAGAAGGAAATGGAGGAAAATAAGCGTCGCAAGCTTGCTTGCCTAGCGCCTGGGGACTGCCCGCCTGGCCTTATGGGATGCCGAAACCCTGGCCCCCAGACTGGGGGAGGTGAGGGTGGTGCCAACCCAGGTGGAGCTGCAGCCAGGACTGGGCAAGAAGGTAAGGGTTCTGCCAAAGGCCTGGGCAACAAGGGCCAGGATAAGGATGAAACGAAGAATCGATCCAGATCTCCCAAAAGCAAGCCGGTGGGAGGTAAGGATGATGAGAACCTGTAGGAGGCAGGCCAAGAGGGGAAGCGCAGTCTGTGGGCGGACTGTGAACCTTCGCCTCGTGGCCGGTCCTGGCGTCCGGGACTGGCCTGGGAAGGAGGTGTGTGCTTTAACCTGGGCCAGTACCGGGGTGCCCAACACCAATGGGGGGAGGTTCTACTCGAGCATCTTCAACGAAGCTTTGTGCCGGTGCTGAGTGAGCTTGATTTACCAAGCGCTGATTTTGTTACTGCTTGTGAGAAGTTGTCGGTGTCCCTGAAACGAGTGACCGACGCTTTGGAGCAGTATAATTTGTTTCTGCAAGAAGATGAAGCGGCGAAGAATCTCTGCACATGGCAGGGAGGCTCTCTGTACTTGGCCAGCCATGTCAGGCTAGGTACGGCAGGAGGAGCGCTGGCCTTATGGAGGAGCGGGGAACTGGTGGAACCCAAGGACCCGCCTCCGGCTGAGGACTGCTGGCATCAGCCTGAGTGTGTTTCCGGTACATGGCCGAAGGCCGTGAGCCCAATCATCACGGGGCCCAGGTGGTCCAGCCTGACTCAGGAGGCTGAAGATGACAATGAGGCCACCCAGGAGAGTTGTGGGTCCTGGACTAGCGGGGCACAGAGTGCCCAACCAACTAGAAAAAAGGAGAAGGCAGCATGGGAGCACCTGGCATCCGTCTTGGAAAGCTCACCTGTCATGGATGTGAATGCCAAGGAGTCCCAAATTTTGGACTGGATTGAAAAGCACCAGGACAGATATGAGGAAGGGACCCTGGAACATTGGACGATGGACCGTATGGCCAATTTATTGGCTGGCGGTGAGGAGGACACTTTGGGTGTGCTTGCGGCCATTGAAGATATATTGCAGGGCCACACCCGAAAAAGCAAGCCGAGGCAGAAGCCGTTGAAGATTGGCTTTGCAAATGTCACGAAGTACCGTCCGGAAGTCAAGACCTGGCTGCTGTCCAGGACCGAGCCCATCTGGTGCCTTCAGGAAACCCACCTAAGCAAGCTGGCCCAGGAACAGGCGGTGCATGAGCTTACCAGGGCCAAAAAGGTGGTGTTTGCGCAAGAGGCTCAGAGCACCCCTGCTGGTGGAACCAGTGGAGGTTTGATGTTGATGGGTTCGAACCACTTAGACCTGGGCTCAGGCCCGTCCTATGTGGTGGAGGGAAAAGGTTTCCAGATGATGATGATGCGATGTCGAGGTTGGAACCTGCATATGGCCACGGTTTACCTAGAGTCGGGATGCGGTCCCTCTTTGGGTGCCAACCCTGAGATCCTGAAGGCACTGGCTGTTGCCTTGCTTGGCCTCAACGGTCACTGGCTTCTCATGGGCGACTGGAACTGTGAGCCGGCCGAACTGGTAAGTGCGGGTTTCCCTGCTATGGTGGGTGGTGAGGTGGTCCCTCCCCCACTATGCACTACCACGCAAGGGTCGTGCATTGACTATGTGGTCGCCAGCAGAGGCTTCACGGCGTGCCTAGCATGTGAGGTTGAGGCGCACCTTGCAGTGGTGGTCACGGTGGAAAGGAACTGGGCTCAAGCAGTGGTCAGGAAACTGCCACAGTTCAGCCCTACGCCCACCCGGTGGCAGCAGCCACAGGAGGTTGAACCCAGCAAGGTGGTCCTCCTGCAGAAGGAATTGCAATCCACAGCTGACAAGGAATGGGCCAAACTCACGGCAACCATCGAGCAAGGGCTTTTCGAACCTTCACAGAGAGGCAGGGCCAGCCAGCTAGCCTTTGTCCATGAACCTCTGCTGCAGGAGCACGAGCCGACCCGAGTCTGGAAAGGAGGTAAAGCAGCTAGGTGGCACCAGCTGCTGCAGTGCATCCAGACCAAACGTGTTGGGAAACGATCTGTCAGACTCCACAAACTGCAAAAATGGTTGATGCAGCACCAGCAGGATGCATGGCTCCCCATTGACGGGGTGGATGGAGAGGCCTTCTGCCAAAGGGCGGCATGCATGCCCCTGGCCCAGTTTACCCAACAAGACGTCCAGCTGGTGAACCAGCAAGCCCTCGAGCATGACAAACTCTGGCGCAATGAGCGTACTCAACATTACCAAGAATGGTTGGAAGGGGCTGTACAAGGTGGCATGCGAGGACTCTTTCGGGCCCTCAAGAGCCCGGAGGCTAACCTGGTGAGGCCGTACCGCGATTTGCCGCTGGAGATAAGACCGCATGCGCGAAGGGCCTGGTGGATTGAGGTGTGGCAACCTCGCCCCAGGGATGAAGACTATCTCCAGAAGAGACAGCAGCTCAAGATTCGGGCGATAGAGCAAAGCAAGAGTCTTGCCTTGCACTCGGCTAAGAGTGTTGCCAAGGCAGCCAAAACAGTCACGCGTAAGGCCTGCGGGTTGGATGGTTGGTCTGCGGAAATGATCAAAGCACTGACGGACCACCAGTTTCAGCAGGTTGCCGACCATTTCAACAGCTGGGAAGCTTCAAGGGAAATGGCGAGTCAAGCATGTGTGTCGGCCGTGGCACTGCTGCCCAAATCGGCTGAAGAAGAACGGCCCATTGCGTTGACGCCTTACCCATACCGCTTGTGGGCCAGGACCCGTTGGGATATTTTCCAATCGTGGGTCAGCGACTTTGTGAGCGGCCACCCTTGGGACAGAGCGCGTCGAGGCCTTAGCAGCCTAGACGTCGCTTTGAAACGTCTAGTGAAGGCAGAGATGTTGCAAGTCCAGCAGCGGCATGGGGCGACCTTACACCTCGATCTCAAAGGCTTCTATGAGCGGGTCAACCACTCAGCTATGATTGCCAACGGCGAGAGGCTTGCTTTCCCGCCTATCATCTTGCACCATGCCTTGGCACTCTATGAAGGAGAGCGGGTGTTGTTCAGTGAACAGATGGCAAGTGCGCCTGTGCGCGCTACGCGTGGAATACTTGCTGGTTGTCCGTTCGCGCCGGCAATAAGTAAACTGTGCTTTGAAGACATCCTGGAACCAATCTGGCAGTCCAAAAAGGTGTGTAACCTGGACTTGTATTTGGACGATTCGGGCTACGATGTGGAAGCCCAGACTCCAGCCAAAGCGGCCAGGGATGTTTACTGTGTGTACAGGCAGGTCTGTGCGGGCCTGGAGCAGGCTGGCCTCCCGATCAGCATCAACAAAACAGCCTTCCTGTGCTCAAACAAGAAGGTCCGGGCGGAGCTTCAAGCATATCTCCAGCCTGGTGACCCGCCAATCAAGGAGGTGGCCAAAGATCTTGGCGTGGACTCCGCCTTAGGCACCCGCCGGCGCATTGCACAGCACAGAGTCCGCTTTGGTAAGGGCCAGCGCAGGGCCCGGCGCCTCCAGAGTCTGGGTGTGAAGAACCCACTCAAAGCGGTGCGTGCCTGCAGGGCAGGTATACTCTCGGTGGGCTTGTGTGGGCATGAGTCGGTTGGTGTTGCACCCAAAAGAATGAGGTGGCTTCGTGGTGCCGTTGCGGGCTTTGCTGGAAGGAAGACCCTTGGGGCTACGGACATCATGATTGATCTCCTCACAGGGAAGCATAGTGACCCCAAGGAGGCCATCCTGGCCCAACACTTCCGCACCTTTCACAGGTTGCTGGGGCGTGGGGGGACACCTTCACGAGTGACATGCAACAAGCCTTTATGCAGCTGTGGGCAAACCTTAAAGCGGTCAAGTACCCATGGAAGGTAGCTAAAGGACCGGCCAGTGCGGCGATGTGCTATATGTTGGAGCTAGGGTGGCAACCCCGCTCGGCAACTGAATGGCAGGTTGAAGGGGAACTTGTTGATGTAAGGGCCTCTGCCGCCTCTTGCAGCTGCTACACACAAAGGTGAAGCAGCAACGTTGGGAAAGACTTGCGGCCCATGAACAGAGCCCAGCGCTGAAGCAGGGACTGGACTGGGTGCCACATCGCAAGTTGCTCAAGCAATGCTCGCCTATCCAGAAGACGGCGCTGCACTGTGTCTGGCAACGAGCCATCAAAGGCAGTGTAGAGGTCAAATCGTGGTGTACTCGCTGTGATTGTCCGGCCACCAGCCAGCATGTACTTTGGCAGTGTTCCTGGTGGGACCAGAACCTGCCTGAGCCACCGGTCTTCGAAAGGTGGCGGAAAGAGCACCCTGACGCCTCTCTTTGGGCCAGAGGACTTGTGCCCAAGCTCACCAAGGAAGAGATACCGAAGCTAGAAGTCACCACTGGCTTGTGGGATGGTGAGGGCATCATTGATGATGTGGACATCATGTATGCCACTGATAGCTCCCCAGGCAAAGGCAACGACCCCGGACTGCATCACCACACCTGGTTGTGGAACAGGCTGTAGTGGTCCTGGCAACGGCGTATGGTTCTGTGCCTGGAGACCAGTCTGTGTACAGATCGGAGGCATGTGCGTTGCGATTTGTCTGCGAAAGGACTACAGGGGACATTGACGTGACGACTGATTGCAAATCCCTTGTGACGCGGGTGTCTAGAGGCAACGCGCCAATTGAGGCCATGGACCTCCTTGTGCCAGTCCTGGGACACAAGGATAGGCTCAGCCTCACATGGGTTAAGAGCCATCTCACGTTGGAGCAGTTCCAGACCAGGTTTAAAGGACTGCATGATTGGAGACATGAGGCTAACAAACTTGTTGATCAGTTGGCTCAGACTCAGGCTGAAAACCGAAGGTGCCCTGAGACCGATCTGTTGCTGAAACGCTCACTAAGGTTAACTCCTTTCTGCGTGACAGGATGGTTGCACTCCTGTCTTACGACAAGGATCAGGGGCCGCAGATTGTGTATCTTGACAAACCTGGACCTAAGGACCAGGTGGTAGCAAGGCCTAAGGGGGTGGTCAAATCCCCGACCTTCGAGAAAGCCAAAGAGCTGACACCGAACAAGAGATGTCGGCTTGAAGCTCTTGTTCGGGGAGAGAAAAATAATGGGCACGAGTGGCAGGTCTGCAGTGCTAAATCCAACCTGACTATTCGCTGTGAGAGATGTGGCCTGTATGTTGCACAAACTGATGAAATTCAACTTTTTGGCATTAAGGAACAGCAAGGTTGTGTTGGTGGGCCGGTGAAGGTACCGGGAGTGGTGGTGCATCCCTCCCACAATGTCCTGAAAATTGGCAAAGAGTGGATTTGCACCAAGTGTGGCCTGATTGCTCGAATTGCTGTGAAAGTGTACCTGTGGATTAGTAAACCTTGTGAGGGGTGCATTGGGAAAAACCAGTCCAAGGCTAAGGCTCGAACCATGGCTGAAAGAGTTGCGAATGCTTGTGCCTTGTGTGGTGTTCCACCTGTCTCTCTGCCTTTTGCTTGCATGGCCCAAGGTGAAGTAGCGCCGAAAAAGAGTAGTTGCATCACTGCCAAGGCAAAGGCCGCTGGACAGACCAAACTAAGCTTTGGCATCCCGGGGACACAAGCCAAGGAGTTGCGCGCCCTGGTTGGAGGTGCTCTGGCTGGTGTTCAACCAGCTGAGGCCTCACCAGGAGCAGCGGAAGCCTCGGCTAGCAATGGCGCCAAAGAAGCACAAAAGCCCGGCCAGCAAAGCACGAAGCAAAAAGCGGCCGGGGAAAAGGGAGAGAGCAGCGCAAAAGGCTGCGCCAAAGCCTCCCAAAAGGCAGCCCCCGCCGCCGCCGGAGGCCAGGCGAAAAGGGGCAAAGGCCGAAGTCCAGGACGAAGGGCAGGGTGAGGTGAGGTGCAACCTCCCCAGCCCGTGCCAGCAGTGGCACAGGTGCCAGAAGGGGCAGGGACAGCGGTTTCCGCCCCGCCTGCCAAGAGCGAAAGGAGAAGAAGGAGAAGAAAGAGAAGGCCACAACGACCCACCGCCACCGTCCAGTTCCTCGTCGTCTATAACCCTTAGGGAGGGCCCAGGGCGAATCCGCCCACCTCTGGCAGCCAGTGACTGGAAGCTACACCCCATGACGGATATGGAGGTGTACAGAGGAGCCACTCTGAACCCAAAAGACATGGTGAATCTGGGCAATGAGCATTTCCATTGCGGTGTGGTGGGCTTGGTTGAGGCCTTGCCTGCTCCCAACCGCTTTGTGAAGTGCCTCCCTACAGCACTGGCAGCATGGCTACCACCAAGCCTGTATGCTGGGCTGAACAGGTTTGGGGAAGGCAGAACGAGAGTGTCGTACACGATGGGCAATGCGCTGATGGTGAAATTCGGTTTTGCCCAGGACTTCGGTGAGGAAATCGAAGTTCTGAAGATCATCCCGCTGCTGGGTGTGGAGCTCTTGGGCGAGGGCACGGTGTCTGTCCGCCTCGCCCTGACCACGGAGCCCCTGGTAAATATGATGATGCCGCTGAGGTACTCCATCACAGCCAAGGTGTGCACCATGGTGGAGCATTCTCAGAACCACCAGTTTGTGGAAGGCTGGCAGGGATATGCCGCTGCTGTGATCCTGTGCCTTGCAACGAGGTTTTCTTTGAAGGACATCACGTCCTCCAATGTGGGCCTGTCCTTTCTGTCATGTGATGACAACAACCCCAACCTGGCCTTTTTTGATGTGGCTGATTGGGTGTTGAACCCAGTCGGCTCAGCATCCTGGCCGGCCAAGTACACGTGGAAAGGATGGGAAAGCCTCATGAACCAAGTGGGTGAGGAATACACCGAGAAGTACAAGCCAATCCTGCGTAGAATGGACCCGCTGGAGGCTGCCATCCAAAAGTTGCTGGATGTGTTGCCCAGCAGGATGCTGAAGAAGCTGGAGCTCCAAGACTGTGTCTCCAGAAGGGGTGGCAAGTACTACCTGGACTTCAAAATCCGGGAGCGGAGCTAGCTTTCTCGGTGCCAGCCCCGGCCTGGGATGCTGGTGGCAGTGGAGGTGTCCCTCCCTGCACCCGACCTTTGAGGTGACCTCAGAGGTAAGGGTGCTGAGCCGCGGTGAGCCGCACCTCTGCCGTAGTACACGGGTCAAGTCTAGGCTAGAAAGGGCCGCCTGTTAGCAAGCTCACCGTAGAGCTTTGGACCTTTACAGAGGCAAGATGGTGTTCCATCGGCCTGTAGCTCTGTGAAGCCTTGCTGCTCAAGAGCGTAGGTGCCTCTAGTTTTCGGACCTGTACAGAGGTTGGTGGTGCTCCACTGGCCTGGTCCTTTTCCGGCATTTTGCCGAAGGGCAGGCTACCATGGCTGTGCCAGCCGGAGGGCAAAGACCGAGGCCACAGGCCGCGCGGACAGCAGCGCTTGAAGGAAGAAGAGTCACCGACTACGCTGAGCAGATGGCACCAGGACCAACAGCCTCTTGTCCAGGAGAAAGGTAAGCTGGGCCCGCCCTCATCGTCGGTTCGCGAGTTCCTCCACCATTACCCGCCAGGATACACGAAGAACGCTTCAGAAATATCGAGATGCAAACAACTTGGCAACTCGTGGCATCTCCCTACGAGCCGTTTCTTGTTGTTCGTCATACTGCTTGCAGCTCAGGTCTGTCCAGGTTAAGTCCCAAGTGCAGCAGTTGTGGTACGACAGTGGGGCCCGAACGAGCCGCCTGCTTACCAGCTTCAAGGCCCGCCAGACAACAAGTTCAGTCACGTCGAGTGGGCGACTTCACTCTCGTGGGAAGAAGCTTTTCCGATAAACCGGAATCCATGCCTCGAGTTCGCCTTTCAACAGCAAGAGCGAATGGGATACAAGTTGGTCGCATGGCGAGAGACTGTCGTTGAGGACGTCCAGAAATGTGTCAACGAACTGGCCGAAGAGCAAGACGAGTGGCTGTCCGGAGCGCCGGTGCACGTACAGCAACTGTACCGTCAAGGACAACAAGTTCGTGGTGCAGCTCCTCGCGTTCGCCCACCTGCTCAAGTTGTTGGAATTTCCAGTACAGTCCGCCGTACGCCGGAACTCCCACAATAGTTTCAAGTGTTCGCAGAGTGGCGAGAACCGCTGAGCCAGAGCTGTCCGCAGTTGACCACGAGGGTGCCTACGGCAACTTCCCGGTCAGGTCGCCCGTGGAATGTGCCGCAATGCTTCCGGAAGAAGGCGACGAAAGAGTTTGGCTACACCAGGTCTTACTTTTCGCATCGTCTGGTTCGGTCTGGAGTTATATACGGTTCGCTGACGCAGTCTCTGCTTCTTGTCGATCGCACTACTTCTGCTGGCAGCCGCACATTTCGTTGACGACTTCTACAAGGTCGAGTCATCACTGACCTCGAGGCCAGGTTTCGAGTCGGAAGTTGCATCGAGTTTATAGGGACCAGAATCCAAGGCCAAGCCACCAGCGAGTACCCAGACTCTGCTTGGAGTAAAATGGCAAGTCACAGGTGGCACCCTGCTCGCATCTCCGGGCCGTTCGCCCCTTAACTTCGTCTGTTCGTGGGTTTTTGGACAGGCAGGGAAAGCTCTGTTGAAGCCGCTTTGTGCACGACAGCAGTAGGCCTGAACAGACCAACGTCCCTGAGCTTACCTCTGAGGTCCGCGTTGCAAGAGCTCGAGAAGCTACTGCCCGTTTTGACACCGGTTCGGATTCCGTTGAAACCGACAGATGGCCAGCTGTGTGTGTTGTATGCGGACGCATACATCAACGTACAAGGTTCTCACCGAGCGGCCAATCGGTGGCTTCGGGAAGGACTGTTCTCCAGAGCAGTTCGAACGGATGGGCAGCGATCTTTATCCCTCCGTCAGGTCGCGAACTCGCTTTTCGCTCCGAAGCGCCTCAGGAGGTCCTTAGAAGAACAGCTACATCGAAGGCTTTCATCTTCTGGCTCGAGATGCTCGCCCAAGTGTGCGCAGTGCTGACCGTTTCGGACACCGTCCAGGGGCACATACTCTGCTTCGTGGACAATTCCGCAGCTGAGCACGCGTTGCAGAAAGGCTTCTCGAAGGATGCTTCGTTCACTAAGGTCCTCGGTTGTTTCGTGAGGGTTTTGGCCGCCAAAGGAGTTGCCTTGTCGTTTAACCGGGTGAGTTCTGCAGTGAACGCCTCTGACGGAGTCTCTCGCAACGACTGGTCCACCGCAGAACGTTGTGCAGAAGAGCCGAGTTCGACTTTTCCAAGGGCTACAATCCAGAGTTTGACTCAGTCGCCAGACTCAGCTCTCTTCTCGGAGTTCGCGAAGGTCGCAGAGCACTTGGGCGTGCAAGGAGTGCGGAACAGCGCGCAGGAGTGGAGTGAGTCGCGCTGTTCGAACAGAACCAAAGACTCTTGTTCGCAGACCGGAAAACCGCACCAAGGCTCGCGGGTTAGGTGAAACGTCCGCTTCCGAGAAGTCCAAGCGAATACTTTCCCGTTGAGAGAAGCGTAGGAGTGCTTGTCCAGCCACCCAGGCTGGTGGAATTCCAGGCAGGATCTTTCAAATCCGTCCCGGGCTTCAGCTGGACACCTGATGCTCCGAATTCGGGAGATGGAATGATTCACCCGATCCGATCAAGGAACTAGCCGTAACTAGCCGCAGCCGATAGAATTCGAAGCCGAAAAACTGGGTAGGAGCACGGTTGTACTTCCTTCCCCCTGCACTCGTCTTGTTAGCCGGGAAATCATATGTGGCTCTCTGCTTGTGGTTAAATGTTGGTTCATGTGCAAGGACGTGCCAGCAGATAGGGGCTGTCGGCAGACGAGTATCACCGTGCACACTAGGTATTTAGGTGAATCGTGTATGGTGGAACAAAAACCTGCAAGGACACTGCAGATGCACGTTCGTGTGTGGGCGGTGGGGCCGGGGCCGGGGCCGGGGGGAGACTGGCTGCTCGTTCCTCAAGACCGGTAGAGAGAGAGATACAGAGGGGAGAGCGAGCGCGAGGGAATGAGAGATGGATTATCGGATTATCACACTGATGAGGAACAGCATCGATGACTGGGAGGCGTTGCAAAGCCGGCGGCACGAGTTTTCTGCTAGCTCGTGCTTCTCCGCAGGTCGTCGAGTTGCAAGCGAGCTTCATTGAAGAGAACTTGCTGTCGCAGGTCTATCATTCACACCCGAGCTGCCACGAGCATTCGCTATGTCTTGCACCGTTGACAAGACGCACATTCCGCCAGGTGGCAGTGCTTATGCCAGGACTGAGCTTCCCGATCTGGGCAGTTTCCTTGTTGACGAGAGGAAGCTTCTTCGTGCGTTGCAGCAGCAAATGGCATCAATGCTTAGGTCCATGGACAGCTCGTTGCAAAGCTACGAGTTGACGAAGCAGATTCAAACAAGCTCGACTCTCAGTTCTCGCGAGGTTCATCGCCAACCGCCGACACATACGCACAGGTCTGCCTGTTTCGTGCTGGGTCGCGACACGGCGCCTTTCTTGCAAACGCACAGACATGACAAGCCCAATTGGCGAATGGTGATTTGCTAAGGAGCTTGCGATCGAGTCGAAAAGGCGTCCGATGGATGCAGTCGAGCTCTCATTCCGCAGCACAGAAAGGAGAAACTGGCGGAAAGTAAGTGCGAGGTTCCGATCATGGGGGATGGCACCGAGACGGCAGACTTTGCCTCTTTCCGTGTTCTGTGTTTGGATGAGGACCAGCTTCAGTCCACATTTTTCAAGAGGCAGCAGGGGGCGCGAACAGTTATATGAACTTGGTCTTCGGAGCTGCTGAGCTCTCTGGGTTTCTATTCTATTCCCATTTTTTCTCTCGAACTTGCCGCGCATGATGCTGATGATACTGGGACAGTGGCATAATTCGATGTTGTGTTGTGTTCGTTTCCACGTCCATCCGCATTCGTAACACAACTGGCCCGAGGATAGGACTGGCGGTCGTAGTTTCAAGAATCGAAGGAGTCCTCGACCCCGGCGGGCAGAGTTGCCCAGGAGGAGCCATGCAGTCACATCGTGTGCTGCTTCGCTGTTGGGTGACCGTTTCGCCAGGATTTGAATGACTTCTGTGGAGGCTCTCAGAGTTGTCTTGCCTGGCTCATGCCACACGATGCCTCAACGAGAGAGAGAAGGCGCCAGCGTTTCATGCACAGCTGGGTGTTGATAGTTACCTTGCTGCGGTGCCCGGTGCCTCGTGTCTGGGAAAAGATGCCCAGTTCGGTGTGTGCAAAACAACAGAGCTTGATGCTTGAGCACCGTCATGTTGAACTAGTCGTACGATGTTGTGCTGTGCATTTACTGTTTTCCACCAGCATCTACAGTATTGTTACTATGTTGCTTCGGAAGAGTATCAGGGTTTGCGCTGCTGCTACAAGGGGTCTCAATTGGAGCTGGGTGGTGGTGCAACAGCTGAGCTGTGTGTGTGTGTGTGCGTGCTCTACTGTCGCTTCATGACTGGTGTATATATGTACATATGTAAATGTCATGTGTGATGGCTGCAAATCTTCATTTCAGGCCTGCAGCTTCTGCACCTAGTGCACACTTGCTGTGCCTTACAGCGGACGTTCAGGCTTGTCATGTCCAGGCATTGGAAAACCGTTCAGTGTTATCCTGTCAAGGTTCCGCGTGGACACATCGCCCTCAGCGCCCTTGCCTTGTGTCGAAGCTCGTGCTTTGTGCCTTGCAATGATCGCAGCAGTTGGGGTTGAAACATCCAAGGCCTGTTTGGCCACCTGGGCGTGGATTCCATGTTTCAGTGTGGTGAACGTCTGCTACTGTCACCAGGCGCGGTCGTCTGCATCCGTTTGTTCGATTGCTGGGTTGGAGTGTGACATCATTGGCAGGTGCCTGTCTTCATGCCGCACATTGAGCTGGTGCCCTGTTATCCGGAGCACTGGGTCAACAGAATCATCGCTGAATTCGTGTGTCAGTTCATATATACATGTGTATATTATGTGGGACTCGTGTAGAACTCCAACACTGTGTTAACGATAATCCGCAGAGGAAGGATAGAGAGAGAGAGAGGCCTAGCTCGCTAGCTAGTGTAGCCTTAATTTGGTCCTTTCAGCAATTTTATCAGAGAAGATTTCCGGCATAGCAAGGGAGAGGCGAAGACGTCACAGAATGTGACTAAGCGGTGAGGAGAAGCCTTGGGAGGCGACAGAGCAAGCAGTCGACGAATGCTAGAGATGTTGCAGAAAAGCAAGCTGTACGTATGAGCTGCATGGAAGCTTCATGCTAGGTCCATGGGAGTGCTTCGGGGCCCTCGGCGAATCTGGCGAGCAAGGGGGGAGTTGTATTACAGAAAGAGCTAGGGCCGGAAGAAGCAGAAATGCGGACAGGCAAACATGCATCGGTTCAAACCAAGGCACGTTCCGTGATGCTTGGGGTCAGAAGCAATTCTCATCACGTCGTCTTGGTGGCCTTGCTGGTGTTGGATAATGGCATGAGTGGGTAAATACACACTCATCAGCCCCTAATGTCACACCGATGGCGAGGTTCATTTGCCAGCTCGTCTGCAATCTGCCTGCTTTTGTACAGCGACAGCGCCGGTTAAGAAACAGTTAAATTTTCGTGAGGGGGGCTCGATTTCTCATTTTTTAAGCGCACCTTGTTTAGGAACAAAACGTTTCGGGCTTTGATGGTACCCTGGATTTCTTAACCCAAATTTCTTAATTTGCAACGGCTGCAAATAAAGAACAAAGGCAAGAAATGAAGGCACAGCAGGCTTTGAACTTCCAATTCCAGCTCATATGCTTATCCACTCGGGCGTGGCAGTCCAAGACTCCTGAAACGCCACTGTTCCATCCCATTTCTTACCAAGCTTGTAAGCAGCCCTTGCCAGAACCCCCCAAAGTAAGAAATCGAGCCCCTCAATTTCTTAAATTTAAGAAATCGAGCCCCTCAATTTCTTGTTTTGGTGTTGTTTCCTATATGGCAAAGCTTAATTTAAGCCCTTACAAAGCCTCCAAAGCCCTCCAAAGCTGTCATAAAGGCTTTATTAAGCCCTTATTAGGCAAGCCCACAACCCCAAAATGAGAATCGAGGGGCCGTGCTTCATTTCTTGGTTTGCTTTGTAGGGGTTTGGCACCGAGCTTTTGGAAACTCCCTTAGTTTTTTTGTTTTTTTCTGCGCCAACAACACCGCGAAGACAAAATGAGAAAGATAAATATAAGAAATTGGCACGCCGAGTCCAGGGTACCCTGGATTTCTTATTTTGAATGCGCGCACTATATATATATATATATATACACATGCCTATATATATATATATATAAATACATATATATATATATGTATGTATATATATATATATATACACACACACATTCTTTTGTTTTTAATCGCACGGCTGTCCGAGGGGCTCAATTTCTTAAGCCAGTGATTTCTTAAGCAGCGCTGTTGCCGTACAAACTAGACCTCTCCAACAGCTGACACCGCATTCAAGCTCAGACAAATCAAAGTATATATAGCGATTGAATGAGAATGTATTCAGTGCCGAGCATGCAAGCCACCCAGGAGCCGTTGTTGGTTCTGCTGCTCGAGAAGACGTTTGTTGGATCCGAAGACGATTTGAAGCCCTCATAAAGTCCTGCGAGGGAGTGGGAGCCCCAGTTATCGGACAGCGTGGAAAATCTTCAACCCCTGATCTTCAGCGGAAGGGCTCGAGATGCTAATGCAATTGCAGCCTAAAGTCTTTCGCAGGGAAGGTGTGACGGCCTGCAGTCCCGTCATACCTCACCTTCTCGCTCCCGCAAGCACCGCAAGCACCTCTGAATTCTTCAGTTGCCATGGAAATTGCCGTCCGGGACCGGGACCTGCAGTCTGCCTCCTCGCATCTGCCAAAATGCTTTCACGCAGAATCAGTAGATGTTTGCAGAGGCACCGGCGGCACCGGGACTCGGACCGGATCAAGGCTCGTGCAACTCGGTGGCTCGGTGGTGGAATGCAGGAGCTGGCGACGGACTTTGGGCAGGTGGTGGTTGGTGGTGAGGGATGTATATACAACTCGAACAAGCTATTTCCTTGGGCCGAGGATTGCTTACGTGAGCTCAAAGAGTGTGGTATCAGGGTGGTCATTCTGCAATCACTTGATTCTGAAGCATTCTTGACTTTGGGCTTGTGCAAAGACCTGCATTATGATGAGGCGCTCGCGAGCGAATCGGGGTCGAAGCTAGTGCAACTCCTTAAAAACATCAGGAGTGAGGGAGCGAAAACGTTGGTTGTGGGAGATACCACGCAACTCATAGAAGCTGCGACGAATGCCGGACTGGAGGCAGCTTTTGTGTGTTCTGGTAAATACAGCAGCTCATTCGGCTTGTCAGCAGCTCCTGCCATCGATGTTCCAGCAAACGGCGGTCACTTCGTGGAGCCAGAGGAGATGTTGAATAGCTGCAGATCTGTCTTCAAGGCAGCTCTTCCAACCTTTGCGATGTCTTGCTTCTCCTTTTCAGCCCCTTGCCTGCCACCGATCATCGGTTCCTCATTGTTCGTGAGGATGAGGGCTCTACCGTGGTTTTGCAGAGACCACGTTAAGACAGTTGAAAGGTGTAGGCTTTTGACTCGGTGCTCACGCTGCTAGGAATTGAGAAAACAGGGGATCACTCGAAGTTGAGAACAGCAATAGAAGAGGAGTGATTGACGGAGCAACAAGCCGATCGATCCATGTGATTCGAAGCCCAGCTTGATGCTCGACTCTTCTGGGTGGGACCACCGAAACACCTGATTCCGAGCGCCTCTGTTTTCGAAAATTTGAATGCCTTTTTTTATGCTTTTTGCAGGGAACACACACTTATCTCTTTTCAAGCTAGGCACCGGGGCAACCCTCCGAAAAGAGTCCGTGTAGGTTTGTCATCAGCGACAGAGAATCTAGGAAAGCTGTGACTTTTGATCTTGGGCAGAGACTCTGTCACCAGGAGGGCATTGCTGTGCACCTTGCATTGACATGCCGAGCTTTCCGTGATGGCTCTCAGGAACGCTTCTTTTTCAAGTTCTTTGCCAAGCGGCGTGCCATGGCACGACGGCTTCATGCCAAGCGCACAAATTCAACATGAACCCGCACTGACGGCAAGCATGAGCTCCAGATTTGCTTGACCACGATGGGTGAGATCATGCCAGTGAAAGAAGCAGACGGAAAATCAATTTTGCACAGTTCGCTCTTGCGAGATGTTTCCATGCCTGTGCTGCAGACCGGCTACTGCATGTGTGCTCTCAGATTGACTTGGCGGATGGCTCTGTCCTGAGTCTGCAAGCCGAACGACCGGGAGCGGCGGCGGGTTCCTGAGTTCGCACCGCCATCAAGTCGCACCAGGAGCTTGCAGGTCGGAAATCGCCCGTTTGAGTTGCCTTGTGATTTTGCGTACTGCATCACGAACTCCCCGGCAAAGGAGAAGGGACATGTCGTTTGCTTGTAACAGATCTGGACTTGTTTTTGTAGCTATGGACACAACCAGCTAGTTGGACCTGCCAAGTCTTGCTAGAGACCTCGGCCATACCAAAACAATGTAGGCAGGCTCGTACAGCAGGTGTGCAGCAGAGAGTGGTCTTCCATGTGGTCTGGGCAAATCGTGTGGTGAGAGCGGTGCCGCGCAAGTCACAGCGCGGCGTCCATGAACCGAACGTTGGGTGCCGTCAGGGAGAGGGCTGTTGTCCTTTTTGCTAAGGACGACGTGCCTCCAGAAGCACGAGCAACGTCCACAAGATCGTGTGCAGGCCATCCTTGTTTGAATCGATTGACGAAGTGCGAGAAGAGCTTTGGGTCGTTTGATGGCTAGGCGAGAGCAACCTGGAGGAGGCTGCATGTGCCGTGTCGCCGCACTACATTGCTTGGTCGGCAAACCTTTGCGTGTCGGACTAACAATGCTCTCGTAACAAGGTTTGATCTTGCGTTTTATTGTTCGAGGATTCACATGGCCCTACTGGAAGGCCCTCCGCCATGCCCTGCACGGCCCATGTTGCTCCCAAGAACGCGAGCCCAAAGAACTTGGAAGTAGTGAGCATGCCGGACATTGAAAACCAGGCTCCTGAGCCTCAAACCAGCGACACTGGTCTCCGTCGCGGCGGGAGAAGCCTGACCTGCATAAACCTGTCGCAACTCCAAGATCCAAATCGTTTCAGAAGACTCTGGTAGGGCTTCTGCTCAGTGGACTTGTCGCGGAATGTAGTGTATACTGAGCGAAGAAGCGAGTGGTCTTAGGGCAGGCTTGGTCTTGCAAATCAAAGATACATGATATTGCATCGCGTTGCATTCTGCCGTGGTACCCGGTAACACTGTGTGGACATCAGGATGTGACTCTGCATCGGAGCTATAATATGTATGTACAAATCTCATGCAAGTATATCCCCTTAATTTTTGGTAGCTCCACTTCCTATGTCTTATGGGAGGTCGACTTGTACGACGACCTGTCGGACATTGAGGACATCTATCAGCTGGGTCCCTACACGAGAAGTCGCCACCCAATCTTGGTCTCGTGCTGTTCGGCCGATTACTGTGTCATTATGCATCGTCTTGCTGTGGTTATTATCCTGCCTTGCAGTGAGGCGGCATGCGGAGCCTCCCATCTTTGTGGACGGTCTTGGTGTGTACGAGGCATGATCTGCCGAAAGCCGGAAGCCGTAGCAAGTGCAATTCCCCGAAAGAGGTCGGCTCTGGGATGAAGCTGGTGATATCTGCCGATCTTCGTTGTTTGGGCAATTTTGGACCAAAGCGCCTTTAGGCAAGGTTTCACGTCAAAGTGTAGATCCGAGCGATGGAGGGGGACGACAGGCTCCTGACCCCAGAGCTTGAAACCGGTGAAGTCCCCGCACGCAGCACGGCCACATCGAAGTGGGCCGCCCGGAGCCTCGCCGTCGCGGCAGCGCTCTTGCTCACTGCCTTGGCAGCTTGCGGCTTCTTCGATCATACTAGCAATGCAGAGGTCTCGAGTACCCTGGCAGAGGCAGACTTAGCTTCTACCGTCATGGAATTCGACCTCACTGGTATGAAGACAGAGAAATGTTGGCTAAACAAATCATTTTGGGTGGAAAGATCGGGAGAGTACCAGATGCAGGGGACGTCGAAGACACAGCAGATCAGCCCCGCTGCTTGCCAGCTCCTGTGTGCATCGACGTACAAATGCGAACATTTTTCCTACTGGACCGATGGTGCCTGTTTGCTGACGAGCTACTCGGCATACCCCCAAGAGTACACGGGCCCGGATGACAACGGAGTCATTTCGGGTCCACGTGTTTGCAAGGAGGTGAACAATGGGCCCACAGAGCAGTACAGTGCTTCTGCACTGGGGCTGCCACAATTTCGGGCCAAGGAGGCGCCTGGCTGTGGTAGTTTACACGACGACTACAAGCTCGCCTGGAGTGCAGAGGGCGAAACCTTCTTTGATGGTTGGCAGTTTATTAACAAGAGTGAGACGAGAGGTGCCGAGTGGTACCTCAACAAGACGGAAGCCTTTCATCGAGGTGTGGTCTTTGCGTCAAAGTCTGGAGCCACGATGCGGGTCGGGGAGCAGGTGCAGCCCTTTAAGCGCCGCTCTGTGATGCTGCACTCGGCGCAAGCATGGCGCCCAGACGTTGGCTTCATTGTGGTCATGAAGTACAAGCATGTGCCCTACGGACCAGGAGTTTGGCCAGCGTTTTGGTTGGTGAACAGTGACACGAGCTGGCCCAAGGGTGGCGAGCTTGACATCCTTGAGTACGCGAACGATGAAACAAACAAGGTGACTTTCCACACCGACAAGAGATGCAATCTCAATGTCAAGAAAATGTTGCAATGCTCGCAGGACATCAAAGACATCGACCCGAAGATGATTGTCAGTTGCTACACCAATTACAGCGGCAACGAGTTGGGCTGCCTGCCGCCACAAGTTCGAAAGACAGGTGAGTGGTACTCCAAGAATCCAGGAGTTTTGGCTCTTTTGTGGGACGCCAGTGGAATTAGCTACTTTCACATTCCCGAGAGTGAGATCCCTTCGGATCTTTCCGCCAATCAACCACGACCAAACACTTGGAAGAGCGAGTGGCGAATGGCCTTCATGCCCTTTGACGATGCGTCCTGCATTGGCATTGCGAGGCCGCAGGAGATCGTGCTGAACATAGCAATCTGCGGCGACTGGGCTGGCAATAGCTGGTGGGGCTGTGACGAATGCCGTGCGACAGGCTACGTGCCGGACTACTGCATCCCGGGACATGTGACCGAGCCAGCCACGGATTGCTGCACGATCTATGTCTCCAACCCCTCCGCAGAACAGCCCTTGAAGACAAAGGCGTTCTTCGATATTGACTATGTCAAGGTCTTCGAGCCCGCGTCGTATGATTTGCCAGCCTACCCTGCAGGCACTTATCGGAATGGTGGTTTGTTCGGAACGGACAAATAGGTTCAATTCCGCCTCTAAAAGGGGGCGCAACATGCACTTTCCATCTGTTGACTTGGTGTCCTTTATGCAAAAGGCGGTCTGAAGCCATCTTGCATCCGGACGTGCAGGGTTCGGCACATGTGCCCTTGCTTCAATATTTCCTTGGCTTGAACGGTCACGAGTCATAGTCACAGCAGGTGGACCTCGGGCTTGACTTCAGTGATGTGTCCTGCTCTCAGAGAGATCATCTCTGGTCGGTTCAGATTCAGCTGCGCAACTTCCGGCTGAGGAAGACTCAAATTGATTCAATTTTCCCGATGGGCACAGCAGCCAAAGAGCACTGGGCCCTAGAAGAGAATCCAGAGGCGTGGCAAGTGAAGAGGCAGAGGCCGTCCCCAGTCTGTGGAAGATGCCGTGTAGGTGGTTCTCGTGTACATACGCTTTGCTGTGGGGGCAGCACGTGATTTCAGGACGTCTTCGGTGCCATGCCAAGGTTTCTGTGAATCTGAGCCTAAGCCCTAAGCTTGTCCGTGCAGGAGCGGTCCTGACAAGCCTCCTTTCACAAGGATCACCGCGGGTGGTCTGCTCGCGGGGGAACCGCGTGTGACCATCGCCTGGGAGGATGGTGCTGAACTTACTGTGTTTCACGAGCACCCTGAGACATTATCTGTGATTCAAGGGCCAGTGCCATGAGCGGACAACGGACGTGAAACCACAGGAACGGGCTGGAACACACATCGGCACGCGCAATGCCTGGCACAATCTCTTCCGGCCAGCGAATCACTGTCAAGCCGTTCATGGTGATGAGTTTGCAATCAATGCGAGGCCCTTTGTTGATCATTGGTTTTGACAGAAAGCCGCCAGATAAGGATCTTCACGAAGTGAACAAGAAGCAACGACGAATGCGGGGAAGAGAAAATCTTGAGAAAGTTTACATTGCACCGAAGAACTGTGAGAAAATCGCAGTTTGAACTGGAGCATGAAAGCATTTCCCACATCCTCCGCCGAAAAGCTTCGCTTGCACTTGCAAGGTACGGTTTGCGTGTTCAATCCACACAGAACAGGAAACCGAAAAGAGATCAGAACTTAGAGATTGAAGGTGGGGCCTCGCACATACAAGGCTAAACCGTTTCTGGCAGGCACAGGCCTAGGTGTCGGCTCATTTTTGCAGTGTTGCCCATCATGTTCGTTGCGGCCTCATGTCAGAAACTCAGTCTTGTCGCATGCTGAGTTCCATCCCGGAGTGATACCAGGTGATCCTGTTCGTCGCAACGTGGAGCCACTAGGTGAGTTCGACCTTCACTTTCTTCTAGTACGTCTCTCGAATGCTTGCTTGAAGGTGTGATGTGGGCGGCGATGCCCATACCAGCTCCAGAGGCTCTCCATGCAGCATTGGGCCCGTTGCTTTTTGATCAAAGCTGCAGCGTTTGCGGGAGGAGTGGGCGGATGTCATGCAGCTTGTGCATGCACCCTGCCAGATTCTCAGATGACGTACCTGCACAAGCGCAGTTAGTTGCATTTGGGCGGGAGGCAAGAACTCCATCGACGCAACCAGTCTCTTCTCAGAGCCCTACTCCTGTCTGCGTCGATATGTGGAGGTCCCTCCACATCCGCTCCTGAGTCCAGATTGCTTGACACCTCGGTGCAGGCCGCCTTGGGCTGTCATCTTCCCATGCCGACTACCGATGCATTGCTCGGAGCTTGCAGAGCTTCTGATGCTTTTGATGCGGCCTTTTTTTCTCGCTCCTTTGTCCGAGTCTGAGGCCATCTCAAAGCCCAATGCTGCCCGGTGATGCGCCTTGCAATTCGTCTTTAGTGATAAATCCTGAAATGGACAGCTCCGAGGCATCGTTGCTGTCGTTGGACCACCGGGGCCGCATGCTCAGACCAGTAGTTGATTGCTGCATCTGCAAGATGGCAGCAACTGCACGGGCCAAGGTCTGGCAAGTCAAGACTTTGTCAGAGGGTACTGGGTGACCTCGTGGCAGAAGGAGTTCTAGCTGTGCAGGCTTGAATGCAGATGGCACGGAGGCTTCCGCCACGTGGGCACCCGTTGCGACAGGTTGCTTGCAGCAAGCTTGGACCTGGGAGGAAGTTCAAGGCAGTGCAGGAGCGCTCTCAGATTGCCTGCACCTGCTTCTTCCGTTACTGCAGAGCTTGAGGACTGGCTGCGATCAAGTCTTTCCTTCGCGTGTTGGTACTCTCCTTGCGTGCTGTTGCCGTGTGCTCAGTGCGCTGCAGGTCGTTCGGAGCCCCTTGTTTCCTTGCTTTGAGCGATTGGAACATGAGCAAAAAGAACGCTAACTACCGTGAAGAACAACGAAGTGAAGTGAGCATTGAGCTCCAGACGAAGCAGCAATTCAGAAATGGTCTGTCTCCTTCGGCGTGCCCCGGTGCGAAAGCAGTGCTAACGGATCCACCTGTTGTTGGAAAGAGCGACGGAGAAGCAAGAAAGTGGCAAGGGCGAGTCTGGAGCAAGGTAGTTGCTGCATCCAGGGGCTACTCGTTCCGACGGGACAGGCTTCTTGTGCAGGTTGAGGTGGCTGCTTATCAGATTGCTGAGCTGCTTGGCTTGTTTGCCATACATGGTCTTCTTCGTGCGTCAGGGTACACACCAAAGGCTGACTCGATAGGGGGTGGGCAGCCGGTTTGGGAGCCGGAGGGGCGGTGCATCGCCGGACCGTGTTGGTTTCTTCGATGTTGGTCGAGCCAGCACCAAGATTGGATGATTTCGGAGCATTGTGTGCAGCGCTCAGGGGAAGGGATTTGTCAATCTCTTGCGAGCTTCTTGCACGAGCGTCGAGGCCCAGATGTGGAGCCAGGAGCTCCGAATCTTTCCGTGTCTGAGGCTGGCAGCTGTCATCAGACCTGTACTGTACCTGTGCGCGTTAGTACAGGCAGTGGGTTGACTTCTTGATGTTGGCATACACGACAAGTTCGTTTCCGTTGGCAGAATGGCACATGTGCTGTGTACTGCAGCAGGAACGTTCACCACTCTTGGCAGAGATGATCTTGGACGTCTTGCCGCAGGTGTTGTTTTAGTGATCTATCTCGACCAAATCGGCTCGTGGTTGGTTTGTTCATCCGCGTCTTGATCAGTGTCGACGGCACTCACGTCCAACTCAACACCGCATCTTCGGAGTTCTTTACAGTGAGTCAGAGCTCCGGCGACTTGGCAGTGATCCTGTGCAGGTTCGCTCTTCTGGTGCTCGTGTGGCATGCGTTGCTACAATGCACGATGATGCATCGGTGCATCGGATGCTGCTTGGACATGTGTTCAGCAGAAAACTCACATGGCTTTGGATGCATACATACATACAGCATACTGGTGCGCAACAAGTATCTTCTCGGCCCCAGCTCAGCCGTTGCGGGCTCTCGCTTTCGCCGCTCGCCTGTTTGCAATGCCAGGATCTGATCATCCGGATGTCAGCCGATGTGCTGGCAAGTGCTGTCGAGCTGATCACACCTGGCCAAACCCAGGTTGCGCTACAAACGTTTTGGTCGGCAGCAACTTGCAAGCGATCCTCATCCAGAATAGTTCGACCAACGACGGGCGAGAACGAAAAAATGAAAATAGTGAGAAGATCAGCAACTTTCAGAGTCCTAGAGTCCACAAGATTAGAAAGAACGAGAGAATCACGGCAGGTCGACAGCCAAGGGTGAAGGTGAGCGGGAGGACCACAATGTGTCAATCCCCAAGCTTGCAAAATCTTCCAGCACCGTGTTGAAATCAGCAGCAACAAATCGGTCCGCAGCCCGCCCCCAACGAAAAAGGCAGTTTTCAGCAACAACAGTTGGAATCACGTGCAATCGAAATCGACGCGAAGCTTTGGAAGAATGTTGCGGGTTCTCGCAGCGTATTTGGAAGCAGGTGGGCGAGGATCGCATGCAAAGGTCAGAATAGCGCAGTGCCAGAACTCAGTCCTTGGATCAGCGATAAGCAAGCCACTTCTGTGTATAGTTCCACAGGCCGTGAGATGCGTGAATTAAGCCCAA
This sequence comes from Symbiodinium sp. CCMP2592, assembly GCA_905221615.1. Classification (NCBI taxonomy): domain Eukaryota; class Dinophyceae; order Suessiales; family Symbiodiniaceae; genus Symbiodinium; species Symbiodinium sp. CCMP2592. The sequence goes on from CAJNDT010001020.1 coordinate 52,134, forward strand.
ATTTTTGGCTCACGAGTGCTCAAGCTTTTCGCGCCCCTTTTCTCTCTCCTTAGACCTCAGAGGCGCCATGGCCGACCAATCCAAGGTGCTGGAGACTATGGCCTCGCAGCTCTCCGCGGTGGCTGCTGGCCTCGAGGCTCATCGGGTGCAAGAGGCAGAGCAAACTGCCGCCAACGACAAGACCGCAGAGACGATCGCAGCGATGCACCAGCGCATCTCACAGCACGATGCGTTGCTCACGGGGGATGGCCCGTCTGTGCTATCCACGGCTGCACTTGTGGCTCGTCCTCAAGATTGGGAAGCTCAATTGCCAGATGGCTCGGCTTCCTCACAGCCAGTGTCCAGGGAAGAGTGTGCGGCCATGATCGCAGAAGCTTTGCAGACAAAGGTCGGCCCAGCCTTGTAGGCAGCGTTCTCACAGGTCGGTGCCGAGTTGGTCAACCACGCGGTGAAGATCAACACGCTGGAGCACGAGATCCGGATGCTGAAGATCCGCACGGCATGGACGGAGAAAGACCTCATGTACTCACAGATTGAGGCTGCCAATCCGAACTTCCCAGAATGGGCCACAGCCGCAGACCGTGAGCTCACAGTTGATGAGGCGCCCAAGGAGAACAACCTGGGCTACTTGGAGTGGGACCTGACCACCACGACCATGGAAGGCAATGACGGCAAGCAGTTCCTGGCTCCGATCTCCATCCTCACAGTCCCGACCTATGCCTCCAGAAAGAGGGTCATGGACGCATGTTCTCGCGCAGTGGTTCGCTACTGGCATGACATAAAGGACGAGGAGAAGCAGGACGAGGCCGCCGAGAACGACGAGGCGAAGAAGAAGAACGAGACCGTGCAGCAAGAGACCGCCACGCCAGGGACAGCCAGCAAGGACCCTTCCACAGCAGCCGCCGACGAGGAGATGAAAGGAGCTGACTCGCAGGAACTGGAGCCTCCCGATCAAGATGGCCCCGGGCATCACCCAGTTCGAACGGCAACTCGGTGCACACATGCGCGGCTTGATGAACGCCTACCAGCGCCTGTTCGCCCGCTTCAAGAAGGAGACGCTCACACCAAGGTTGGAAGACCCTCATGTTGGAGGACAAGGAGGGTGCCTGGCTAGGCCGTATCCTGTACAGCCGCAAAGCCCACACGGTCTGACAGAAGTCGAGAAAGCTGCCTATGCCAGCCTGAACAGGTTCCTCACGAAGGCGGTCCCCAGCTACAACGAGGGAGAGGAGCAGGGGATCGAGAACTGGGTGGCCAGGTTCAAGTTTGAGTACCCGTGGGAGCTCACCTTCGTTGGCAGTATTTCCAGGAGCTCCGCCCCGTCGAGGAGCTTATGGCGGAAATGGCTGCGGACCAAGCAATGGAGACTGAAGTGACCGCCGGTGAAACCTTGGTTTTATTTGCCTCACAGGGAACCTCACAGGGGACCAAAAGGCAGCACTCGGAGGGCACCGAATGCACCTTCGATAGCATGGAGCCCTCAGGCGAACCCGATCTTACCAAGGAGCCCTACTACCCGTTCGACTCACAGGCCGAGCTCGACCAGGAAGTGGAGAACGAGAAGATCACCCAGATCAACCAAGGGTACGACTCTCCAAGTATTCCACAGAGCAGTGGTCGCATTGGGTCAACGACAAGAGGCTCAGGCGCCTTGCCAACTCTTTTCCTCTGTCACCTCTCACAGTTCTGTAATATGTTCGGGTTTTTCGGGATTGAGGAATGTGCCTTTCGGCGACGAAGTGCAGACCAACAGCCAACCCACTCACACCCACACACTTTCCACAGCACGCCACCACCACAAGCCGAAAACACGCTCACAGTACAGGCGAGGGCTTCGCAGCAGAGATGCCCGACAAGGCCGAGCACAGCAACGCTGGACCAGCCCCACCAAAAGCCTCTATACGACCTCACGAGCCGCACTCGCTCACACCGGCGGCTACAGCTGAACAGCCACAGCAGTGACAGCAGCAACAGCCCACAGCAGCAGCAGCAGCAGCAGCAGCAGCAGCAGCAGCAGCGGCAGCAGCACGCACGACCCACAAGCAACAAGCAGACTACCACCCACCGATGTCACAAATTCCGGCGATTCCTGCATACCCTCTTCAAGCTGAAGAGAAAAACCCCACAGAACAACGGCACACCCAACCACCTCCGCACCGACACCAGGCCGGCCCCTCACAGCAGAAGGCAGTGGCAAAGCCGACACGACACACGCCGCAGGCAACACACCAGAGCACACTGGTTCAAGACACACATTGCCCAAGCCAGCAAGAAGGGCAGAACCAAACACGACGTGCAGACCACACCCCAACACCAACTGCGAGGAGCGTTTTGGAATACCACAGGGCTCCTCGAAGCAGCCAAGCTCCACACCCTGATCCACATCATGAAAAAGCACCGCTTCAGCTGGTTGGTGCTCACAGAGACCCACATGAAACAGCCCGATCAGTTTATGATCGAAAGGTACACCATCACTCACAGCGCCACCGAGGACTACGACAGCAAAGGCAACCCCACGCAGACCTTTACAGGGGTTTCGCTGATCACAGCCCCACACCTCACACCCACCATCACCGACCTCACATGCATCGACGGCCGCTCCCTGCGCTTCACCATTGACACGGTTGAAGCACTACTGACCATACTACATAGCCGTCTATGCCCCCCACAACCAACGCGAGCAACAGTGTCGAGACCAGCCCACAGAGAGCGAGCCCCCCTTTTGGTGGTGGGTGAGGTGATTTCAACACCCTCGCTCTTGACCCACACGCCACTGGCGACACCAACCCAGGACATCTAAGGGCATCACAGACCTGTTATTGCCTCAAACTTCCAACGCCAGTTCCACGACCTACTGGCCTCGCAGGACTACTGCCTTCCACAAAAGCTAGCAGAGCAGCGGCAACAATACAACCGCCACATCACGCAGCAGCTCGGCACCGATAGCCCGGACGACTCTTACTCACAGCCACCCTCCCAACTACCATTGCCACCGCAACCCCACACACAATGGAGCAGCTTAAGCGCAGCCGCATCCGCCGCCATCTCCGAACACATCCCCACTACCACTTCGTTCCCCAAACACCCCTGGATCACTCAAGCAACCTGGCAGCTTATACAAAAAAAGGTCCGCTGCACGTTTCTCACAGAGTCTGGACCGTGAAGCGCGCTCCACAAGGATCTGAAGGACATCCGCAAACAAGCACGCAAAGACAAAACACAATGGCTGAAAGAGCGACTGGCAGAAAGTGAGGCCACTCTTGATCCGCGCCAAAAACGGAAGTGGATCAAGAGGATTCGCTCGGACTACAAGCCCAGACCAGTGTCAATACGAGACTCACAGGGCAAGCCAACCAGCCTCTCACAGCAGGCCCAAAACTTCGCAGAGTACCTGCGAGACTCACACTGGGCAGCACCCCCCACGCCCTGCAGTGGCCCCACAGACCCCATCCACCCGCCAGCAGCCGTGGACCTCACACCCATCACCATGGTGGAGCTCACAGCAGCGCTCAAAGAGCTGGCCCACAACGAAGCACCCGGGACGACCAGCTCCCCGCCGAAGCCTGGCAATGGCTGGACGACCACAACAAGGAGCACAGCCACCATCCCAGAAGACTGGCTCAAAGCTATTGTGGTCGAAATCTACAAAGGCAAAGGACCACTCACAGACCCGGCCAGTTATAGACCCATTTCACTTCGCAACACGTCGTACAAGCTCTTTGCCAAAATTCATCCACAACAGACTCCAGGCGGCACTGGACAGCAGGCTAAGAGAAACCCAACACGGGTTTAGAGCAACACGCTCTACTTCACAGCCGATCCACATCATCCGCAGACTTATCGAAAGAGCGGAAGCCACAGGACAATCACTATACACCATCCTTCTCGATTGGGAGAAGGCGTTCGACAAGATACACCCAGACGCCCTCCTCACAGCGCTTACCCGCTATGGCGTCCTACAGCACCTCACTGCACTCATCAAGAACATCTACACCTCACCACACTTCACACCGGCAGCGGCAGGCAAACAAAGCACCGAAGCAGAAGCCAGCTCGGGAATCCGACAGGGATGCCCGCTGTCAACCTACCTGTTCCTCATAGTCCACGGCATGATGATGCACGACGTGGACCAAGAGCTCAAAGCCAACGGGGAAATCCTCCCCTGGCTCTACAGCCAAAACCAGCCCTTCTACGACTTAGCATACGCCGACCACACAGCACTCATTGCAGGCACTGCTTCGCATCCTGCAGCGGGTGGCAGCGCACAGCAACCTACACGTCAACCTCAAGAAGTGTGTGCTGTTACCGCTCGCTCACCTCACAGAACACCATCCACTTCACAGACGGCACCCCGCTCGCAATAGAACAACATGCCAAATTCCTCGGAGTCACTCTTAGCAGCAACGGCTCCTGTCACAAAGACGTCACCACAAGGCTTGCCAAAGCCCGCAAGCACTTCCATTCACTACACCAATTCTGGCGCAACACGGACCTCACAGTGAAGTGGAAGCTCAGAATTTGCAACGCTGTTTTCATTCCACTGGTGACGCACGGATTAGAGTCCGCACCGCTCACCGCCGGAGATTACCACAGACTCGAAGCATTTCACTCACAATCCCTACGCAAAATCCTCCACTTCAAAAGCACCTACTACACCGAAGTCCTCAACCCCACAGCACGCACCTACACCAACCAGGAAGTGAGAGCACTCACTTCACAGCCACTTCTCACACACCACATCCACAAAGCACAGCCGAAGCTTTTCGGGCACATTCTTCGATCCCATCCGAACAGTATAGAACGGAACTGCTGTTTTACTGGGTCTTTTCAGTACAAGGTGCAGGCCTTAGGCCAGGCAGGCGTAGGTTCCACTGGACGGAACGGTGCACCAAGTTACTTTGGCACTGGCTTTTAAAGTCCTCTAGACCCCAGTCTCTCACAGCCCTACCTTCCCATACTCCTATCAACAAGCTCACAGAACAGCTGTAGACCGCTCCTTTTGGAGTACTCTAGTGAGGTTGCCAACGTGCAAGACACTCCTGGAAGCACACTCCTACGTTGTTCTCTCACAGACCTGAGTTCTTGCGGAGTTGTTGCCAAGCGAGTTGCATAGGGCCGCCCACAAAAAGCCCAAATTTCCAGACCATGAGTGATTGGGACAGCAGTTTTTTGTTTGCTTCACCGCCTTTCCACAACTTTCCACCACCCCCACAAGGCGGCAAAGTGCCAACACTGAAGGAATCAGCTTGCAAACAGTTGAAGACATCGACATGTGATAACAAGACGAACTAGATGCAGCAATCATAGTCTTCTCCGTAACAGGGCATGCTGTCCGACAGAATAGCGGAGATATGTTGACATGACCCAACCAACACAACCGCCAGGTGCTGTGCTCTGGTGAAGTGCTCGAGGACATGAAATCTTGTTGCAGCCAATCAGAAAGGAGTGATGTCTCGAAGTTGGACAGTTTCGTCCCCGTGGCATGAAAAGATAGTAGAAACGTCTTGCAGGGTCTTGGAGGGTATGAGCTCAGGATACTCGAGCAAGTTTGGGTTACGGAAGAGACGGTCATCTGGGCTAAGGAGGTAATCACTTCGAAGCAAAAGGGAGCCAAATGAGGCATACATCATTCGGAGAATATTTGTTGAGGATGCTTGTTCGCCCGTAAAGAGTGCACATATGAAGCCATCATGAAAGACTTCACCGAACATTCCATCATCAAGCACATGCAGTGCAAACGATTCAGGATAAGAGTGCGCAGGCAGAAGTTCACCGTGATCAGGGAATCTCGTGAGAATCACTTATCCACTGGCAGTTCTGCGTCACGAGGGGCACCGCTCAGCTCCAAAACCGAAGAACGTTTCGAGAGAATCTCCGACGGGTTGCGACCGGAGCCTTCCTTGTGTAGGGCGACAGATCATGCTGAATCTGTGGCAAACCGAGGGGTCGAAGACCTGGATCGAAGTCGATGCACACAAATGCACCAAGATAAATCCTGACATCGTGGCACAAGTTCTTGCCTTGGTTTCCGCGGACGCACGAGCTCTGTCCTCGCATGCCCATGCTCTGTGCACATGCTGACCTGAAACTACGTAAATGCTCTCAAGCTTGATACGAGCGAAGCCGCTGGAGGGCTCGGAGAGATTCGGAGAGAGAAGGCTCTGGACGTGGCCAGCCTTGGAGCACAAGGTTCGCGTACGTTCGTGACGACCCTAGATGTTACGGAGCACGAGATGCGAGAGCGCGAGGTCCTGATTCGGCAGCCCCAGCTGAAGGAGTCTCGCAGTTTTCCTTCTTCGCAAGGCTAGACAGAGCGATCTGTCAGGAACGGCCCGAGATCCTGCAGGCCCTCTGCCACCACAAGGACCGACGGGCCCGGCAGGTCCGAAGACAGAGCTTCTTGATGCTCTGTGGCCACGTGCAGGTTGCAGATGGATGGGAGGTCCCCCGCTGAGACTGATCCCCCCCTCGCACAGCGAACATGCTTGCTGCCAGGTCGACGAGGCCTCGGTGTCACCCAGCGTCTAGACCGATCGTACCTCCTTACCCTTCTCGTAACTCTGTGGATATCTCGTCGCTACTTAACTTTAAGTCCATTCAATACCGATTCTGGGTCCATGACCAGGCCTTGCTTTCGGAAGGGGCAATGGACGACTGGGCTGGACGTTTTCGACTGAGCTGGTGAGAAGGAAACTTCTCGTGGGTAGGCACTCTCAAAACAGCCTCAAAGAATGGGGCCTGCTTGAGTGTCTGAGGCATTGATGGCTTCAGCGTTGCCGATCTCGCCAGCGTGGTGGAGCGGGCTTGCGTCGAGGTTTTTGGCATGCAAAAGATGCTTTCCAGTGCCATTTGGCCGCCTCAGCCCTGCAGGCCACGGTCGATGCCAGTGCCGGGAGGCTTCGAGGAGGAGACTCACGCTTGCCCGAGTCAGACCACCAAGATTTGGTCCACAAAGCGTTCCGCGCTGCATTCCAAGAGCTCGAAGCGCATGCTTGCTGCGAGGTGGGGCGACCGCCAGCGCATGTCCATGCAGCATCTCGCCAAAGCTTGCGAGGTACAGCAGTGACATTCTACTTGGATACCTGCTTGACCTGCTTGTGGGATCCAGCCATGACAGATTGTCCTCCCATGCGATTGGAAGGATTTTGTGCCAGCTTCCATGGCTGACCAGAGCTTCTTCACATCGGACTGGTACTTTTCACTCCTGTCTGAGAAATATGACTCAGATACTGGTTGCGCCTGCAGGACATAGTCCTGAAGGACATTGGAGGTCTGACCGATGTGAAGCAGGAGTGCGTGCATCATTTCGTGTGAATCGGCGACACCTGATACTACCAGGAACTGATGGACATGCTTACCATGCCCACGAGGCAGCGGAGTAGAACTCAACACAAGCGACACCTGGCTTGGCCGCGGCTCCAGGTATGCCGTTCTCCTTGACCGTGCCCCTGTTCGAACGAGAAAGGTGGGCCGAAAGAGTGCAACTAGATGCTGATCCTTTTGCCAATAGTATCAGGGCTTGATGCTGGTGGGCCCTCCTGGTTGTGGCAAGACGATGCTGATTCAGGCTCGATGCCACGGGCGAGGGAACAAACAAGAAGTTACAGCACACTCCAACTCGCAAAGAGCGCCACACCCGGAAACCAGGAACAGCTTTAACAGGAAATTGGGCCGTGCCACCCAACCATTGCGGGATCAGGAGAACAACAATACTGTAGGTGCGCGCCGTAAGCTTCGCTTTGTTCCCGGTTTTCCGCGGGGAGGGTAAGATTTTCTGCCCAACTACACTTTCGGGGTTTGAGGTTGGCTGCCACACTCCCTTAAGAGTTGCGGGCTTGACATTTGCTACCCGAGATCCTAAAGCTGCCCATCACTCTCGTTGCATACCCGCCCATCACTCTTGTTTAGGTTTTTCACCCAAGCTTACCATCACATCACTTAAACTCGCACATCACCACTTTTTGCCGGGACCTGTCACTCCATCGTCTTCGGAGCTTAGTCGGTATGCATTCGCACTTGTCGTAGCGTTTAGGGGTTGATTCAAGATCCGTCCGTTTGATCTCAGAGACTTTTGCAGTTGCTGAGTTCTAGCGAAGCAGGATATAACATGCAAAACAACTCTTTTCGGCCTGAGCCACATGCTTGGCATTGCTTCTCGCGAACTGGAAGGCAGCTGCTTCCGAAACCAAGGGCCTTCTGAGGCTTTGGTATGCTGCACAAGTTCGGTCTGATCCCGGCGTGCTGTGCCAGGTTCTTGTCAGTGAAAGGTCCCGAGCTTCTCTCCAAGTATATCGGGGAGTCAGAGGCCGGTGTACGGAAGGCCATGGGGTACATGGAGGGTATGAGAACTCTGCAGCATCCTTTGTTCACAGGTGTTCGAACGGGCTGCAGCAGCAGCTCCTGCCGTGATTTTCTTTGACGAAATAGAGGCCTCCTTCTGAAGCTGGTTGCTTTGTGCCTGTCCCGTGGGAATTCAAAAGCGCCAAACATGGCCCGACAGGCGTTGGCGCCAAAGCGGGGAGGTGAGATCAATCGCAGGGCAAGCAGCATTGCAATCGTTGCATTTTGTGGATTCCCTGGACAGCTGACTCGACGGGGGTGACCGATCGAGTTGTCAACCAGATGCTATGTTACTTGGATGGGGTCCAACCGCTCAGCTTCGACTTCAACCTGCTGTCATTGTACGTTTTCGGCTGTGTCGTGAACGCCGAGGTAGAAGACAGAGGTCGGGTCTTCGTTGCCAGGAGCTTGCAGAATGCTAATGCGTTGCACGGGAGGAATCTGAGCACTCGAGGTTGCTGCGACGGGACGACCGGACATGGTTGATCCGGCTCTTATGCGACCCGGGCGCTTCGACAAGATCTGCTACTGCGGCCCGAGCCCAAGTCAGTGAACAGCATGTCAGAAACAGTGCAGAGTCTGTGTGTGGGCGGGTGGTGCAGGACCACACATGGTGCAGAGCATTCGTGTTAACAGCAACCACATTGCGGCTGAAAAGTTTGAGGTCTCCCGTCAGATTCTGAAAGGCTCGCCATATGCGAAATTCTCGCAAGGCGCTTTCGTCTGAATGGCCAGCCATATTACCATCCGTGACGAGTTGTGAGTAGTTGCAAAATTGTCCGCACGTGCTATGCAGCCTACGCTTGCGATCTCGGCTAGGAAGAACAATCTGGTGCCGGAGCAAAGCCACAGCCCACCGACACAGGGCACGAGTAGTCTGACGGCCCGTGGCTCAGATTGCAAGGGAATCTCCTGCGATCAGCTGCCAGCTGTGTTCACGGACGCAAAGCTGGCAGCTTTATGATCTTTCTGCATCAGGCGTCCAGCATGTTGATGTGTTCAGCGCCTTTGGCTCGGGATCTCAATGAGAGTAAACTTACTAGTTCAAGCTTTAATCCTGTTACATGTAGTTCAGTAACTCCACATCTTCAGCCGAAGATAGAGGTATCCCAACACTTCTGAAGCACGTTGTCGCACATCGGCGGGTCATGTCCCCAAAGAAGCGGAGGAGCTGGGCTGACCAAGGCGTCTTTGCTTTGAGCACATCTGGAACTGTCAATGACTTTCCTTCCTGACATGAGGTCCCTCCTCGTCATCGCAGAGCCGTGTGTCGACCGATTCGCAGGTGTCGGCAGTTTCTGGCGCGTCGGCATCCGGTGTTCATGTGGAGACTGCCGAGGCTTTGCCGGAACAGTATTTCATGGCTTGAATGAGAATGTCAGCAGCCGCTTTGGATAGAGTTTTCGGTTGTTTCTGCAGCATTGTGCGATAACTCAGTACCCTCCGCAAGATTGCGTCTTCCGTGGAGCTTTGAGCTTTAAAGCTAGCTTCGAACCCTGAAGGGCAAAATTCCAGAAGAATTACCAGAACCAGCTGACAACTGCGATCTGACAATTTTCTCGGACAACGCAAATGCCCACGTGTCCGATAATTTTTAATTGCGGCTCCTAAATTGTTTTTTGTTCAAGGCTTGTCGGCAGAGTACCCTGTGGGCCCGTCGTTCGCGATTGGGGAGTGCGGCATCTTTACTGCGCATTTGCATTCAGGGGAAAAGGATTTTTGAGTCAATGATGCATTAATCCACAACAGGTGAGGAGGAGGCAAGAGTGTTGAAAAAAACATGAAGAAGGAAGCGCAGTGTGCAGCTTGCAACACTTCAAACTCGAGCCTAGAGTCTATCCAGTAGTTCGGACGGCTGCATTCTGTGACTCAGAGTGCCGAATCAGGTAGTTGCGTCCCATGATGTGGAGAAGCAAGCCGTCACGCGGACGCCGAATGCCGAAGGACAGCGATTGGGATTCCATCAGCTTTGGACATGTGTCACTGAGCTCTTTGGCCGCTCGAGCCCTGTAAGAACGGCGAGCGCTGCGCCGCAAGTCTGGGCGTGTGGCCCAAGTTGCGAAGCGGCAGGCCCAGATTCAGAAGGTCTGCGATGATTGCGGCCGGTCTCTGTTGGAGATGCCAGCGCCACCGCCACCGGATATCAACTTGTCACGGCGTGAATGGAACATTCAGTTTGGGGCCTGGTACCTCGCCCTGAAGTAGCAGCTAAGGGGGTACCCATACTTGCCAGCTTTTTGGCACCTGACACCACCACCCCTCCTCAAATCATCTTAAAGCAAGGTCCTCTCCCGATCCTTAAACAGATCTATCCAACCATCTCAGCAGCCGCCTCATCTTTGCCATCGTTCAGACTAGACAAGGTTGCTTCCCAACAAACTGGAGCGGTCAAGGCAAGACTCAGCAAGTCGAAAGACTGGATAACCATACGCTCAGTTTCCTTCGGTGGCAGGACAGCGCATTCCAACCCCTCTCTTCTTGCAGATTCTGGCTACATTGCTTCTGCTACCCCACCCTAAGTTGAACGAGGATCCACGCTGTCGAGTGAAAGTGTGAACTTGACTCGAAGCTTCAAGGGCGCTCGGGGGGGGGGGGAACTGGGCAAGGTTGGGAGAAGCTGATCCTTCCGGGACTGTTCTCCACCAAGGAAGCAGCGCCAGCGTCGACATTCCCTCGGCAAGGGCTCAAGCAAAGGCAAGCTGCGTCAAGCTTCAAGCACATTCCGAGTTGAGATGGACTGCATGTCCTGGCAGGCCAGAAGGGCAAGCATGGCAAGAAGGGCAAGAAAAGCAGAAATGGACAGAGCAAGTGAGCTTGGACCGCCGGACTGCAGTCGTATGCAAAAATCGCGCAGTCGATGGACTGTCCACTTCAGATGAGAGCGGAGCTGCAAGCGCCACCGGCCGCCGGGAGCCGCCATCTTCCCTTCTACAGCCATGTACGGCTTGGGTTGATAACCTTTGCACTGCATAGCGCTTGGATTTTTCTTACCCAGATCAGAAGTTTTGAGTTTGGTGAGAAGCTGATCAGGGCATCATGCCTCATCCCAAACTGATCAATTTTGGTCCGACGTCGAAGATTCCTGAGATTGTGTGTGGCAACTCTTGAAGAATCCTTATGGCAGATGCGCAGTGATATGAGGAAGCTCAAAATCGTCGTAAGTCACACTCCGCTTCGGCCTAGACCTGAAAGATTTTGTTGCATGTGCCCAGTGTGCCATTGTCTGGGTCCGGACTTGCCTGTTTCCGAGAGCTGGGCTGATTCAATCTGTCAAGTGCTGCCCCGCGACGTTTTGCACGACCCCGCTGGCTTGATCCAGCTTTGTACATTAATTACAGGCAACGCAGACAGTGGACGCAACAAGAGTGACATTCGTCTGCTGGGTTCATGGTGCTCGCGAGTCTTTGCAGGAGGAGTCTGTGCAGTGATCGCTTGCCAAGCACAAACAGACACACCGACAGCAAGTCCTGGCAACGTGCTGCCAGGCCAATCTGCAGCAACTGGTTTCAAAGCTTCCGCGGCTGTTTACGAGTGCGGACTCGCATGGTTCGTGTTAGCAGTTCCGGTCTAGAGTCTATGTCAAATCTACAAAGTGCGACCTCTGATGCATCTCATGGCCTTTACTTCATCTTGGTCTGCAGGATATCAACGCTCTGTTCTCGTCAGCGAAGATTGAAGCTGTAAATGAAGCCCTGGCGTCCTCACCTCACTGGCCGCAAGAGAGATTAGGGCCAATCATGTGCTCTGCAATGATTCGGTTAGACGTGGCACAAGGCAAGAGAGAGGCATGCACCAGTCCAGACAGCCGAGCATGAGAATAGGCCGGGTCTTGGTTCGTAGGAACTGCTCTGGGGCATACTGCGGCTTCGCTTGAAGTGTCTGTCAGAAGATCCGCGATACTCGCGGATCTTATCTGCTGAGGACACCTGTACTCTGCACTGGAGACGGCAAAGGCACTCCTCTGCGGGCATGACTGGGGCACTTTTTCCCAGCAAGACTTGTTCCCCACCCGTCAGAGGCATCAATATCCGAAGCCGATGAGAGGAAATATTCTCAAATCTTCGGCCCCTACTGTCTGCACCTCTGCGCCCACCTTTGACAAGAGATTGTGGCTGCTTTGCCGAAACCGGAGCAGAGGTCCTGGTGGCACCGGTCGCAGAGTTGGTATTGGCGAGGAAAGCAAGGCTGTCAAGGCTTGATCCTGAAGTGCGCTGTTGGCATGTCCTCCTGCTGGCACGTCAATGTCGTGTCTGTTCAGGTGGCTCTGGCATGACTCGCAGCAGCCTGGATTAGTATCGGTTGCCGACAGCTTCTGCTGATCGAGCGAAACAGAAGCTGAGGGCATACTTGGCTGGCTATGGTATGTGGGTGGAGCTTCCTATGACTTTGTAATTCGCCGTCTGGCTCGGAAACTCCCAACATGTTACGAGATGTAGATAATAACGCAACTTGCAAAACTTGTGAGTTTTGGCTGGTGTCGCAAATCCTGGTTTTGTCTATGGGCCAATCTGTAAGTTCCGTAGCTCATCGACTCGTCGACCTTTCAACGCACTCTTTCAGGATTTCCTTTTCCTTCGACGTTTCTAGCATGGTATCATGGTTGCACACGCTTGTTGCAGCTTTTGTGGTGCTGCGTCCGCTGAGCTATGCTGGGGTGGCAAGCTTAGCTGGCTAGATCTTGGCTGGACGCTCAAGCGGTATCAATGTGTCAGTTTAGCATCGGTTTTACTGGCTCAAAACTTCTGCGAGCATCTTGGGTTTGCCCGGCAATGTTTATGTTCCTTCCGCTTGCTCCCTGAATTTTGTGACCTCGCCCCATCTCTCTGTGGTGTACCTATGTTTTGAGACGTGTTGATGTTTGCTTTTTTGTTCAGTGTTTTTCTGTTTGATGCTGTAACAAGCAAGCAGGCAACTGTTAGTATCAGTATGTATATATATACATATACAAGTACGAGTAGTAATACTTGCCGGTAGCAGTATACTTCAGACTTTTACTCACCCTGAAACTCTTACAGAAACTCATGCCCATATTCACACCCGGACAAATACTCACGATCATACTAATACTAATTGTTCGACTCTTACTCGTGATACCCATATTCGTATTCATGCTGATGCTAATACTAGTTTGTGCTAGTGCCAGTACAAGTACCACGACTACAGCTAACTCTGACACACTCCTAAATGTACAACTAGTACTTATACCGACACCAAGACTAGCCGCAAAACTAATACTGATGACAGTACCAAATGGAAATACTACATGCAATACTAATACTGATGCTTGCACCAATGGAAATACGAATACTGCCGCTTCCAATACTTATACCGAGGCTGATGCGCATAATGGTATTTTCATAGTGATACTGATGCGGAGACCCATGCTCATGCTGGTACTCATACTCACACTCGTACTCATGCTCATACTCATCCCTATATCTATATTGATATCATATTCATACTCCACTTCGCACTCATACCGATACTGGCACTGAGCATATGCATACTGATACTGCGATTAGTACTATCACGATTACTGTAGGTATAACTAAGGACTATTTACTATCTACTGCTCACTCTTCGCTATCGACAAGTTACTTGTGACCAACTACCACTGGCAATCTACCATTTACCATTTTATTCTTGACTTCTTGTCATTTAATGATTACAATTTGCTGTCTACTTTCCCGCTATTGAATAAAGCAGGCGGGTCGAGACTCCCTCGCAGACCGGGCTTTCAGCGTAAAACTGGATCTTCTGCTCAGATTCTTACAACAGCAGCACGGGAAGGTTTTGTCACGAGGCTAGGACATGTGAACTTGTTTGTGCCACCCGGCCCAGTACTTCAAGCGCCCGCCACTTCGTGGACTGATTGTGCTTAGAGTGGAACGCATGCATCTCCACCGACTGTGAAGCTGAGCTTGCATTGTCATGCTGTGGGACATTCAGAAACGTTTGGCATATATTGCAATCATGGCAGGGCAGATCAACGAGTCCTGTAATAGTTCGCAATCCAGCAGGCGCAGTGGCCGCCTGCCCTCCCACTCAGGACGGATGGTCGGTGTAGGCATCGGATGGCATCGGAGTACTGTTCGTCAGGTCTTGAATCATGCAGCACTCGCTTGGGTTGCTGGTGCTCAAACTGCAGAATGTGCTCCAACAGCAGAATGTGCTCCGTGCCGAGCGCTGGCACAATCCAGGCTATTTCGCAGTCCAAAAGCTCAACGGCATTGTCGAGAGAAGGCTTTGTAACAAATCATTACAAAACAGACCTCGGTGGAATGGCTGTCAACAGCTGGGTAGTAGGCAACTTCAGCCGCGATGTCCACCAAAAAGCAATCATTCCTACATGACGAAGTTGCTCGTGGAAGGTTTCTCTAGATGTTGCCGCGTATTGTGATCAGTTTGGCAAGACCTTGCTTGTCATGGCTTCAGTTCAGAGTTGGCGAATACAAACACATACAAACACATGTAAGCTCTTGGGTGGCTTTGCGCAGGACTCGAGGGCGCTGGATTGTGGATGCCACTGGCACTCGCGTGAAGCTCGCCTGCGTCAACTGGGCCGGTGCGGAAGTGAAGGTCAGTGGCGTACGAATTACCCACATTCGGGGAAAAGATGATCCAGTGTGACAGCGATGCAGGACGGCATCGTCGGTGGCTTACATGCCCGAAATGTGACGAGCGCCTCGGTCCTATTCGTGAGCATCAGCGATAAGATGCCAGATGGAAAAGGCTGGTCCACGCAGGGCGTAGTGACAAAAGTACTTCTGAGCGCAGCGAAGGTATTGCAGCCACCTTCAAGTCAATGGGTTTCAATTGCGTCCGCTTCCCGTGGTCTGTTTGGATGGCCAGGAGCTCAGAAGTGTTGTTCACATAGATCCCTGTGTAGGCTTGACATGCAGGTTCAGACGAACCCACAAGTTCCAGACGACCTGCAAGAGTCTCTCCTGGCTGCGAATCCGCAGTTGATGGGATTGAGAACGCTGGAGGTGCTAGATGCCGCCGCTTTGCTTGCACGCGGTACAAAGCTCCGGGTCGCAGCTGTGTTTTCGATGTGCTGAGGTCATTGATGCTTGTGCAGGGATCTTGATACACACGCCGTTCTCTTTCATTGGCAGAGGTCTCTTGCCGAGAGCATGCTTCGTTGCGACCAAGGCTGCCGAAGAACTGCTCATCTTTCTGGACAACCACGTGTCAGATGGTGCAATTGCCTAAGAATTTTGACATAAATCCGATTGGCCTCTCTGGTGCAGGGACCTGGTGCTGCAGTGACTTTGATGAGAACGGTCTGTGGTACAACAGCCGCTGGCCAACCAGCGACTGGCTCGAGGCAGCAGGGCCGTGCAGTGACGGTTCAGGGCACTTCTCTCACCGTGCCTGAGGCACATGTGAACCTCGCTGCCCGCTACGCGAGGAAAGCTTTGTTCAGAGCGGTGCGGAATGCTGCGGACTCGTCTGTAGATTCTGGAAGGCGGCCCTATGTTGTTGGGACCGAGTTGCGGAACGAGGCTGCACACCCTTCTGTCTGTGTCCATCATTGAGACACAGTTGAGCCAACTGCGGCCACGATGCGCCATGACTGCAAGGTCCGTGCGAGTGCCCCCGGTGGGGCACCGCATTGGGGTGGTGGAGGACTCAACGTGCCGGCCTTAGTGGAAACATAAGCATGTGCTCTGTGGTCTGTCGATACTGCACCTTGCTTGCAGAAAGCAATCTTGGCCAGTGCCAGTTTTCTTGGGAAGCTCGTCCCGACAGATGGAATGCGCGCCCGCTCGTGCCAGTGCGGCGGCCGCATCATGTTAGTCCTCGCGACAGACATGTCTGCTGCGGTTTGTGGCACCGCAAGATGTGTCCTCAACAGATGGTAGGGGCTTGCGTGGCGGCGAAGATGGGTCGGGTCGAACGGCAACTGCTTGAGGCTCCTCACCCTGACTCCAAGCAGAGTGACCGGTCCATCAATGTATGAGGACATCAGGATGGCGCGAACGTGTGGGACGCCTCTTTGACAGCCCCGCAGAACAAAGGGAAGCTCTGTTTGGCTTCCATCTCGAACCTTCAGATACCTCTCTCCGGCGGTTGGATCCCCACCCTCTTGCCAGACGATCCTGGCAGCAAAAGACATAGTTGTGGATTTCGGGGGGGGGGGGGCCATCCGTTGGAAGTTCTCCCTGCCTGGCCTCTCTCGATCGTGGCAGATGCCATGTTGCGATGGAAGCAAGACGAATTGTCAGAAGAACATCCTGCCAGAAGCCATCGACAGCCATCAGTGATATCAATTGGGCATCATGACTGGTGACTATAGTCCCTGAAAAAGCTGAGCCTGTTATGCCAGGACTGGCACGCTGCAGCCACCGAGGAGAACTTGTTGTCTTTGCACGTGGGTCTTGACCTTGCGTCTGCTTTTATCTGCCATTCGTGCCATGTGAGGCTGGCAATGCCATACTGTCGGTAAATCCATCATTGCTGATTGCTGTCGCGCGGTTCTTAGTTTCTTTGCGTCTGTTGGCGCGATATCTAGATGCTGCAGCGACGATGACTAAGGGCGGGATCAATTATGGCAAGGATCTCTCTGGTGTTTACAGGCGCAACGTAGTGAGTGAGAGCGGCAGCCAAACTCAGCGTTTTGTGACAAGCTATTGTGGACGAAATCGAGGCTGCCCGTGAAGCTCGACAAGCCCAACAAGCTTGCCTTGAGCTGAACGCAGGCAAGATAAAGGTTTGGCTGAAAGCTACCAGATGAGGTGTACACCTCCCACAGCTACTCATGGTCCTACCCGTGGTTGGCCGATAGCTACCAGGCGCCATATCCACAGAGTGTGATCTCTCCCACGCTTTGGCTTGCCTCGCCTTTCCCCATGTCTTTTGTTCGTAGGCCTTACACGGGCAGCTGGGCAAGGACTGGGGCTTCATCGTTGAGGAACACAGGCCCGATGGCTTCAGAAAAAAGCTGCTCAGTGTGTTCGCATGTTGGAGGCCATTTACTGCACCAGTCTGGGTCAGTGAATTTGGCACTTTCAGCGACTGCCACAAGGCCTTAGATGGCTTCAAACTCTGTTCGGTGGCATCACATCGTTCTGATCGCTCTCGCCAAATAGCCTCAGCATAGGACTCCTGCGCCAACTGGTGGCCGGACTTCCTGCAGTACTTGCTTCAGGCACAGAGTTTTCAAACTGAAAGGGAAAGCTCAGAGCACCAGCAGCGACGCGGCAGGGCGACTTCGATTGGGCTGTTTGGCATGGAGATGGCACCTGGAGCCGGGATGACCTACACCCTTTTCATGGCCCGACGAGTGCGCCGAAGAAGATTAGATCTGGGTCCCAAGAGACGGCTGGAGTTGTCTGGTTCAGACTATGGCGTGCTGGCTGCCGACTGGCAAACCCCAGCAGCCAGCGGCGAACTGCTTGCTGCGCTCCAAACGGTTCAGGCCTTTCGATAGCAGCGTTGTAGCCGTTCCCTGCCGTTTGCCGTTTGCAGGCTCCGTGGAGTGGACCAGGCAGGAACTCCTCGAACGGGTTTTTCCCATGCGAGTGAGCGCACGGAGGTGTGAACTCCTCGGCACAGCGTTGCAATGCGCACTGCGCGGACTCCTGGGACTCAGGCGCAGACCTTGCAGAGCTTTGGAATGCAGCACAGCGATCGGATCGTGCTCCGAACTACGAACTGAGTGGAAGATCTTGGAAGGATGGAGCAACGGGCGAGCGAACGCCGCCGCTTGCGCCCCGTGTCTTCGGAACAGGCTCAGCTTGCTAAGCGAGTGCTCAGCCAAGCTGTTTTGAGCCCAACACCGACATGCGATAGGCCTTGCCGAGGCAACTTGTCGGTTGAGGCAAGGCTCTCTTTGGTTCGCGACCATGGCCTTCCGTCTTCAACCGAGGAGTGGTGCAGCAACGGATGGGCGAAGGTGAGCTGTAGCTGGACGCATGAAGCTCAGGAAGGACTTACTGAAGCAGTGGAGCATGTACCCGGCAGTGATAGCATGGGATGAGAAAGTCATGTACTCGTCAGTCTTCGCTGGAACTATGCTGGCACAGAACCTGAGCACGTGCCACACATTTTTCATGCGGGAAGGGGGCAAGGAATGAGTGGAGCAGGCAACGTACAGGGCGAGGGGAGCGAGTGGCACGAGTGGAACGGTGGAGCGAGTGGAACGAGTGCAGCAGACGGATTAGCGCCCCCCCACGCCTACACTCTCTCATTACATTATCCAGAGGTGGCGGTTACACAAACGCACCCGAAAGTGAAGTCGTGAGGTTGACAGATATTCAGCGAGTGGCGATTTTCCAGATTTTTTTCGGCAGGGAACACAGCAAGAGATCACGATGGCACAGTTCAAGTGTTTCATGCGAGTACCTCCACCTCACACCCACGGACCAGAGAACACTCCTTGCACCCCGGGTTCAACCTGTTCTTCAGGGCTTTGGTTGGAGCCGGGTGACGGCTAAATCCGAGGATTGGGTGTGTGCTCGCGATCAGCGGCTGCTAGTCCAATTCGTGGTGCGCGCGCGCGTCAGATCTCACGCTCCGAATCTGATAACAACTGCGAACAGCTGCTCCACCTTTGCCCGGAGACGCTTGCAGGCGCTCCTCATGGCCCTCAACGACCCTACCACCGTGCAATGCTATGTCGGACCTTAAGTCGATTAAGTGGTCTCGCAACTGAAACCGTGACCACCCGAGGCCACAACGACTCATGCGGATGGTGTTTGCAGAAAGGCTGTTTTAGACTTGGCTTGTCGAGGTGCTGTCGTGCAGGGCTGCTGGAGCCACAGACGTGCGAAAAGTCTCACTGTCAAAGCACTGCCTTCACAGTTTACTTTGCTATGCGTCGGACACGGTGCTGTTGACACTAATGACACGGCTGTTTCCAGTCGCTGGCCAGGTCGCTATTCAGACAACTATGATCCCTCGTGGTCGCTTGGTATACACTTCTCTCTGTGCCATGAACCTGAAACCGAGCTACTTGAGGCCATCGCATCTTGTGAACACCAGCGCCTGCGAACTCCTCGGAGGGTTGTCAGCACATCCAGTCTTCTGCATTCTGGCGACAGCCTGCAGCCTTAGGTTTGATCTGCTTACAAGACGAGCAGTGCCGCGGATTCAGAAGCCGATCCAGCTGGTGCACAAGCCCTTGGGCGGCGACACACTGTCAGCTCTGCACTTGGAAGTGCCAGCATGCACCGGGCAAGAGACCAACATCGTGAATCTAGAATGCGGCTGCGAACCTCGGCTAATGCTCAGGTTGACATGCTGCACGGCCGGCTTCGTTTCTCCTTCGAAGAAGCCGGCTTCTCTCTTCCTGCAGTAGTCAGTAGAAATTGCTGGGGCCGACAACAGTGATCCACAAACGCCATGAACTACCGTGAAAGCAAGAGGCAAGCTCCGCAGCATCATGATGTTGTCGGACCCGGCTTTCACTTGAGCCCTTTAAATGCTCCGGATAATGAATGGTTCCTTGGTCTACAAATGACCTCCTGTGGCACTGATCCGTGGATTGTTGTGGTTTGCATCGCCGAGTGCGGACTGGCACGGGCAGAAAGAGGGAATATCGCTGTCCTCACACCTGTAAGTTCAATGTCATGTCCTCAACTATCAACAAAGACCCGGCATATCAGTTTGTGGGAGTTCTTTCAGAAGTGGATGCTTTGCGTCACAAGTAGGTGAAAGGTTGCTTCACTGCTAAGCTTTGTCAGCCCACGAATGTAGTTTTGGGATGTTTGGGGCTATTTCTTGGCCATTTATCGTCGTTAGCTGCCTGGCCTATGCCTAGTAGCAGTGATTGGTGGCATTTTCTACCTCTCTGTCCTGTGAGCCTGTGCAATGAAACGTCTTCTTTGGTCATGGTTGGCTTTGCCATCAGATGCCTGGACTCCGACACAGGTTTCCCTTGCAGCCGGGAGCTCTGCAGACAGTACTGTTCTCATAACGTGGCTCACGGATGACGATAGAGACGACTTGGCTTCCTGTTCACAAGTCGCGGTGGCCGAAGTCCACGGGCCCATCGATTCGGCTCAGCCACCTGTTCACAGCCTTCAGGTCGTTGGGACGTGCTCGCGCTATTCTTTGGGTTCAGCTCCTGGCCTGTTCGGGAACTACACATCTGGACGGATCCACCGTGTGCAAGTCAACGGACTGGTTGCAGGTAGCAAGTATACTTACACTTTGCACGGCGACCACCCCGAAACTGCACGCAGCTTCAAAACTCTACCGGCATCCGAGGAGCCCGATTCGCCGTCAGACCCACGATTTCCCTTCGTTGTCGGCGTGATCGGCGACTTGGGCCAGACTGCTGATTCAGAGGAGACGGTTAGACACCTGGATGCCGACCGCAGTTTGCAGATCATACTTCATGCTGGTGACATGGCATATGCTGACACAGAGTCAAGAAGATGGGATTCGTACGGTCTAAAGGTCGAACCCCTTTCATCACGATTGCAGTGGATGGTGTGTCCCGGTAATCACGAAATTGAGAGTGATTACTACACAGGGGAGAGCTTCAAGGCGTATGAGTCACGGTTCGCCATGCCAGCAGTGCAGCCCGCTGACTCGCGTCCGTCCAAGACGCAGATTGGGTGCCAGAGTCCCTGGCCGAGGGGGTTGCACCCAGGGGCTGACTGCACTCCGTCGATTTTTTCTGGTACATACGACTGGGGAAACTCCTTCTATGCCTTCGACGCCGGTCCAGCCAGGGTTATTTCGTTGAACAGCTACACTGACACGCGACCGCAGTCAGCACAATACAACTGGCTCAAAGAGGAACTGGAAGCTCTAGCAAGAAGGAGGGCAGCAACACCATGGCTGATTGTGATGATGCACTGTCCTTTCTACAGCTCCAACGTGGCTCATCAGTCTGAAAGACAGACCATCGAGATGAGGGATGCACATGGGTTCGAAGATCTTTTGCATGCGCATGGAGCAGCAGTTGTGATAAGTGGTCATGTGCACGCCTATGAGAGGACCCACCCCGTGTACAAGAACGTCATGCAACCGGGAGCCCCAACTTACATTGTTGTCGGGGATGGGGGAAACAGAGAGGGACATGCCAAAGACTATATGCATCAACCCGGATGGTCAGCTTTTCGCAACGGCTTGGACTTTGGGCATGGACGCCTTTTGATTGTCAACAAGACTCACATGCAGTGGGAATGGCAGACCAACGATGCCACACAGCCACCAGCTTTGAACAAAGAGGAAGCAGAAAGACGTGCAGCAGAGCTGGAGCAGGCTGGTGGAATTTTCAAAGAAGACTCTGCCTGGCGTATGCCCCTCGCTCAGCGAAGTGCAGATGACAGTGTCTGGATCCACAATCCATATAGAGATCCACCTCCACCTCGCCCAAGCTCTGCGAATGCAAGCCTTTGGGCAGTGGGACTCGTTTCAGCATTCGCAGCGTCACTGGTTCTCTTGGTTCTGATTGTGCAGCGATGCCGCAGAAGGTCGACGGAGGCTGTTCCCAGCGCCAATAGCGCGGAGATGCAGAGTGCAGGTTCAAGCAGAATTCTGCTCGAGTCGTGACCATGCGGTACTTTGGGAGTAACATGAGAGATCACAGACCATAGCGTATAGACGACAGCTTTTCAAAGCTGACGATGTTTGCGGTATCCAGAATTGCAAAGTTTCTTTTCTGCTGGTGCTAGCTTCGCTAGAAAAAACGCTCGGTTCCAAGCATGAAGTCGGCGCATGAGCGGGAGAACCGAGTTTCGGCGGTCTGCAGCTTCAGTTTTTGGGTTTCCTCGCAACAAACGCCCTCCTTTTGCAGCCGGCCCAAAGCTTCGTCAGCGCCTCTCACGTCAGATCCGCTCCCCTCGAAGGTGTCTATCTTGTGGTTTGAAATCCTACCGTCTGTGGAGAAGTCAGGCGTTGTGTTGCGAACAGGCAACGCGCGAGGGACCGTGTAAGACTGTAAAAGATGCGGGCACTCTTCTGGCCATGGCCATGCTAGTTGGCCGTTGCGCCCAAGTGTTCGGCATGGTCGGAGACTCAGCTTCTTGAAGCGTTGGTCACGTTGGTCACACGGACCGGAAGGTGGGGATCTCGTCTGAGGATGGGATGCTTCAAAGTCGGTCACACCGTGAAGTGGCTGGCTGGCCTCTGGATCTTGCCCCTAGACATTCCCTGGTGCGAGCTTGTCAGCAACGGGGAGAAGGCAATCTGGAAAATTGGTGCACAAGCACAGACACTTACTGAGACTCTCACATCAACCAGCACCTCCCGCACTGTAAGCATCACCAGCTCCAGCTCTACGCGATCCGTCACCAGCACAACAAGCATCACTTCCACGACTCGGCTGTCAACTACTACCACCAGTTCCTCTCAACCTCCCATTCTACCATCTCGTGTCAGCCTGCTGGTGGAATTTGCTCCCGGTATGGCCGAGAACCAGACGTGCGATAGTTTGAGCTGCAGAGAGGTTTTGATTCCTGCGGGGCTGCCGGTTCTGATACTGCAGCTCCAATCTCCAGATGTAAATTATGACTGGGGGATCCAGCCCCAGTTACTCGTTACTAGAGGCCAGCTCACCATGCGATCGGCAAGAGCCGGGGCTTGTGTTGAGGAGACATCATCTGTTCATTCGGGCACGTACCTTCGACTGCTGCCGGGCAAATGGGCAGATGGAGGTGTGGATGCCACAGTGCAAAGTGGTAACTTGCATCCTTCATCCATTTATATGCCCTTGATTTTCAAGGAGGGCGGTGACTATTCTCTTTGCTTTACTGAGGATGCGATGTTTGGTTTGGGTGGTCGTGTCGACCTTGTTCCCATCACGATACGAGTGCGGGGTGCATACAACTTCGCTTGTGGCAGCTCGCCATGTCTATCTGAGCGTTCTCAGTACTGTCACATCCTCCAAGCTTCCTACAGTCCGGCAGGTGCTTGTCAGGTGACTTTTGATCAAACAGCAGAGCACTCTTCGGAGCAGGGGGAGCAGGGAGTACTGGGAAGTGTTGAGCAGATGCGAATATCGTGGTCCGATCCATGGCAGATCACCCACGGCTCCGATGGTACTGTCTCGGCTGTGGAAAATTTCAGTTGTCAGAGCCGGTCTCAGACAGAAGCTTTTCTGTGCTTGAATGCAGATCGTTGTGACCTTGGAGACGACTCCGTCCCACTCAACAGCCAGGCACTTGCATCCCTTCCTCGTGCACGTGGCGATTTGGCGAATGAATCCTTCAAAGCCTACACAATTGCCGTGTGCTTGTGTCCTATTGTTGGAAACTGTTTGGAGCCAGAGTTCTTCGTTCAAGAAGTCGGCGTCGTGCACTTTTTCGCTGCATTTCTTTGCTTACACTCCGGAGATGCGGAACATGAGGGGGCTGCATGTGCCGGGTCATTCTCGTCAGTAGTTGCGTTCTATCCGATTCAGATACATGTGCTTTGCCCTGCCGATGTGTGTAAGTCGGTTCCGGACCTGACTGGATCCCGCGTGAAGCTCACATCCCCATCGCCTGATAATTTCCGTGCCAGCTGGGATCCCAGCACGGGCTGCCGGACAGCTTTGCAATCGCCCTTGCAGACGCAGCCACCCAATTGCTTGGATCCATCCCATTGCACGGTCTCCGGGGGGATTCGCCAGGATCTAAAACGCTTCGGAGAAGGACCAGAGGGTCCTTTCAAGTTTCTGGGTGATCGACCTTTGCATGGCCAAAGAGCGTTCCACTCTGCATTCTATTTGGATATTTGTTTTTGCTTGTACGACTGCAGGAGTAGGCTCGCCGTCCCGAGCTATTTCAAAGTTGGAGAGATGTCCATTCTTCCGTTGCGCTTGCTTGGTGCTAGCCTCCTGCTGCAAATTCCACGAAGAGTCGGCGCAGTGCGCCTGCAGAGGTCGATAGACACTTCAGCGTCTTTTCAGCCACCTCCGGAGTCCATTCCCCCAGCAGGGACACGACAAGCCTACTTGAAGCTTCTTGGAGACGATGGGCATCAGGTGCTTGATGAAGAATGCGGTCGCACACCGTATGCTTCGTTTTTGAACCAGTCCTCAGCAGAATTCTTCCTGCTAGCAATCTCCAACAACATCTCGTCTGAGCTGAACGAGGCCGGGATTCAGGAAAGATTCCGAGGCCAGCCAGACATGGCGAACACTTCCCACTTGGCATTCGGAGGTGGCGACAGTGAAGGCATGATGTTTCTGCGCCCAGGCCGCGTGGCAGTTTGCTACTGTGGAGTCGAGGAAGGAGGTTGCCCACTCGCGTTCTGGAGGTTGTTGACGCACTTGACAGTACGAGGTCCTAAAGTTTTGCAGGACCTTACACCATATCAACACTGGACCGTAAGCTCAGATGTGGTATTCAGTCTGCAGCTTCTGGGATGGGGTCTTGTAAACACGGATCAGATCTTGATCCTGCAGCCAGGGGCGTCTTGCACGGAAGATGTGCTGAGACTGGAAGACTCCGTTTTGCGAAGTTGCCCGAAGAACTGCAGCGAAGCTGGGGGTCTTGAAAGCAACTCTAGTGACAGTTCCGGTATACTTCTCCACGTTCTGAGCGACAGCAGCGTTCCTTGCGGTGGAGCAGCGGAAGAGCTTGGTCTTTGCCCAGACGTTTTTGTTGAGGCGATCGAGGTGCATGCCTGAGCCGTTAGTTGAGGTGTCTATGGGATTTTCGAGCTTTTCACACTCAGGTTCGCGAAACAGGGACTTTCGTGTCCTTCAGCTCTGCACCCGGGCTGGTGACCGGGGATGTTTTGAGCCTGGGCGAACAGGCAGCCTGCTCCACGGCAAGCCTTGCCAATGGGGCGTGCACTGTCGAAGACGAAGAAGAACTCCGAGGCGCGGAGTGGAGAAACGCGACGGCCCCGTACGAGTAAGCAGTCGTTTGTTTAGCTGCACAGCCGCTACGAGTTCTAGCTCGATTCAGTCATGGCCAGCACGGGCTGCAGGCATTCTTTAGTCCTTGTTTCGGTGTTCCTCTGGCATCTCTGCCACGCCCTACTGCTTTGCGCAAGATGGGCAGGTGTCCTGGCTGCTGCGGGATCGTCAAGTGGAGCCGGTGATCATGACTTCAGTGGCTTCCCCGGTGATTCGCACTATCTTGTGGGAAGGCTCCGACTGTATCACTATAACTAGATCCCGGTGGGTACAGCGAGCTGAGAACGCGCTTCACATCTAGTGCAGGACAGCCAGGTCCACTCCGGACGAGCAGACTTTCGTGCTGGATGCTGTATGGCCTTCTTCACGGTTGCCTGTATTCGAGACCCTCGGATGACCTACAGCCGAGTGGGCATTGTTGCATGTGCTTGTGCACCAGCGCTCGGCGGCTCAGGATCTTCGGTGCCGGACAGTGGACTCGGCATAGCCAGGCGGAAACAGCCAGGGAGCTTCGAGCTACACATGCAGCAAGTCAACTGCCTGTGCGGGCCTCGGCGCTCGGGGTCTTGCTGGGCAGAAGGCTGGTCGGGGCCTCTTCAGGTCTGCTGGAGGCCTTGGAATGGCCCAGCTGTGATGGCTGGCAGTCTCACCGTGGAGGAGCCAGCTGAAGCAGATTGTCAGATTTTCCTGACGGCCACCGGGAGACATCAAGCTGCCCCGGTCCTGACCCTACTACCATTTCCAGTCCTTGCTTCGTGCGCACGACAATGCACTCATGTCTCACACACTCGCAACAGGTCTTGATCACATACCGCACAACCGACCTTGGCGGGCAGGAGGGCGAAGTGAGCCAAATGCGCGATTCGCCCTGCAGTTTGGTTTTGTTGCCTGCGCACGCTAGCCATGGCTGGTCGTGCACCTGACGCACATGCCCTTGAAAAGGGAGAGTTTCGCAACCTGAGGCCTGGAGTTCCCGACTGCATCACTGCTCGGTCTTCGACTCCCTGCAGCAAGTCTTGCAGATATCGAGCAGACTGTAGCAGCGATGGCGATCTTTGACAGGAAGAGCAACAGACGATACCGACGTCATGGAAGAGCTTGCTGGAGAGAATTCCGCCGAGGGGTCGAAGCAGACATGGTGCGGCTTTCTTTTCAAGGCTGGTTTCAGCCAGGCAGTTCGACTGGACATGATTTGCTGGCTGAAGGAGATCGCATCAGACGACGTGGATGGCTTTCCACTGCCTCATGGGTGTTACTTGCAGCGTGCGAAGCTCTCATCAAATTGCCCTGCTAGCCTTCACGCTTGGCAGGTGTTGGAGTTTGATAGCTCCTGCCGCATGCTTGTACTGTGGTCTCCATCCCAGGACTGCAGATTCATGGGCTGTCGGCCTGGTATTTCGCCCTGGTGTCATGTTGAAGCCGCAGCAGCGGTACCACATGGTCTTGAACGGTGTCATCGGGCAATTGGCGCAGAAAGGGTTGCTTGCCGAAATCTTGTAGCACCAAGTCAGCAGCCTCGGGGCTGTCACAGCCCGCTGCCTCGATCCCAGGGATGATGTGCTTCGAGTACTTGCGCCTCGTCTGGCCCGTATAGGCCGTTTGCAGTTGCAAGTATCTTTGCATCTCAAAACGCTGCTCTTGACAGGAAGCACCCCAAGAAAAGCCAGTTTCCTTGTAACATGTCGGTATCTGACTGGGTCTGACTCGTCATTGTTGTGCCGGCCACATCCAGGTTATGAACAATCTGGAGAACAAACCTTTCCATGTGGCCGAGCGTGGCCGCTGCCGTCTACAGACCAGCCCTCAGGCCGGAGGTCGATGCGGTTAATGCGTCAAAATTCAACACGTCCTGGTCTAACAAGTGGCAACGACACATCAGCTGGAGTCGCAACAAAATTGCAGGAGCCAGCAGCAGCTGCTGGTGAACCAGACTTGCCGCATGGCGTTCAAGATGATCATTGTGGATTGTGGCGCATCTTGCATGTCTAATCGCCTTCCGGACCTGAGGCAAAACTGTCCCATCCTTGGAGGTGCAAACGGTCGCTGGGCTCATCCAGGCTCTGCAAAGACACGACCCCCGAGCATGGTATTGTGTCTTGCTGAGGAATTCTGGATTTGGGATCTGGGCTCGCTACATTGCGCTTGCAACCGCAAGCGAGCAGCGCACTTCGAGCAATCTCAGCTTCCAGTCATCTGAGACTCTTCCTGTGGCCCCTCATGGGATACTCAGCTGACTGAAGTTGAGCTCTGTGCGACTGCAACGGCTCTGAGAATTTCAGGATGGCACCTCCGAACGGGCGAGTGTGATGCCAAGTGCATTGATCACACTGGCTTCTGTGGCCTTGCGGAGATGTCTTGCAGCAGTTTCGCGGTAAGCACGACGTGGACTCGGCCCAATGCCGTGCCACGGATGGATTTAGCCTGCAGGGAGAGTTCTGCATAGTTCAATTTGTGCTGGAAGCATGCAAGGGCCGGCGCACAGGTGAGAGCTTCATGAGTTGCACTCGTCCGTGTCATCATCTACCTGACTTACATCCTGTTTCCCAGGTAAGGATGACACTGCCGAGTGATCCGCATCTGCATCTTGAGATCCCATGCCTATCACATTGATGCAGTTGCAGAGACAAGTGTGCAAAGTTCGCTGGTAAGGATCTGGCCGACATTTATGGGACCATCCAGAACATCTTTGAGATTTCCAACCTGGCGCCACCTACAGGAGGGCTGTTCGCCGGACGCTGCGGCATACAGATCAGTTTACCCAGCGATGTGGCTCCGTCCTACAGTGCCTAAGCTCTATGACGCTATGAATTGCTCAGTGCCTTGATCTTCTGGATCCACGTGCTGGTATTGCGCGTCACGAAGCTGAGGTGCTTCTTCCGGTGATTTCATCTACAGGAGACTGGGCTGACTGGGCTTGGCCCAGGCTTGCAGTAACAGCGATTTGCTGTCGGACTGATTTGGTAGCGCGGCATGCCAGCAGGAGCCCCAGCGCCGTGGCTGGTTTGCTCAGCACGGCTGGAAACGAACGGCCTTTCCAAGCGCAAGAAAGTCGCTTGGCAAAAGCCTCACTTCTAATCTGTCGTGTTGATATAGCGATAGGTTATTGTCTTATTGTTGTGTTGCACCGCTCCTGGAAGGCAACGTTCTCTACGTGAAGATCCGCTTGGGAGCGACTCTGCTTAGCGAGTTCACCGACTTCGAAGCTTGCTTGCAGCTCTTGCAGCTCTACGCTCTTTGTCTACGGATCCTCTAGGGCGAAGGGTGGTCCAGGGGTGGTCGTGCCGCCAAGGCCGCGACGCTGGAAATTCAGACTCCCATGGGCTACAGATGTTCTGCGGCAGAGGTTCCAGAAGCGCTCACGGCCCTCGTCGATCAAGGATCTTGGTTATGCACTTCTCTTCCCTCTTCATGCTGTGGTCTGTTTGGAGATCTTGTCAGGAAGCCTACTTGGCAGTCTCCAGGAAGATGGTTGGAGCAGCGGATCACGGAGCTGTTTCTTCAACCTTCGTGCCGGATTCGCTATTTTTGCGGGCAGCTCCTTTATGGTTCGGCTCAGAGTTAGGAACCCCACAAGCCCTCTTCCGGGCGATGATCCGATGAACGTATGGCATCTCGGTCTCGAATCCATGGGCTCCTCGCCTTTCACCCGACGCAGCAAAAACGTTTCCGATGCGTTCCTAGTATCTCAGCAGCTGTTTGGGGCGAACTACACAGCCTCCATTGCCGTGCTGGGCCGTCTGACAGATGTCTCGCTGCAGCCGCAGAGCTATCAGCCCGCGCTGCTCTCGTTGCAGCCAGGTGATGCTTCCCTCGCTGGCACCATTCTCGAAGTTTTCTTGAGGACCGCACAGATGCTCCCTGCAGGTGGCACGGTTGTGCTCCAGGCTCCTCCTGGTTTCGATTTCGGTATCGCCTGCGATGTCTCGGACCTTCCCAAGGGCGGCCACTATTATTCGAAAGGCAGGGCTGGAGAAGTGACAGGGCGCCTTCCGTTTCTGAGCTGCGCCGGGCAGCAGAGTCAGCAGAGTGAGGCCTTCCACGGCTTTGATGCGGCTCGGGTGAGTTTGGAAGAGCGCCTTTTTGTTGGTGAAGCGTACGGATTTCAGATCCGGGTAGTTCCGCCGATTCTCGGCTTCGCGGCAGACGGCGACTGGTCACTCTTTACAGAAGCGGCTGCCGGGCGGATGGATGGCAGTGTCGCAATATCCTCTGCAAATGGTGGCTCCTACCAGCTCTACTACCGAGAAGTAGCTTCAATGCAAGTTCACATCTCTGACCTGAAGCCTCGCGAGTTGACCGGAAAGGAAGCAGTGCTTCACCTACTCTTCCGCCTTGGCGGAATTCCTCTCAACAGCAACTCAGTCGCGAGTGATTGCTTGGTAGGAGATGTGCAAGCTTGTTGCAGCTGGGCTTTGTCGACACTGAGGCGTCTTGAGATTGACGGTGCCCGTTGGTTTCATCTTCAACTTCCCTGACACGAGCTTCATCTCATCCGCAGGAAATGCTTCTGTTACATCGCTTGAGGAGGCACTTCAGGTGCCGGGTGCCACTGTGGACTGGCCGGCAGGACGCAGTTTCTCATTGCCAACCAGATGCAGCGTGATAGTGGCGGTAGATGACGATAGTGACAATGCTGCCCCGAGGACTTCCTCAGCAACACCTCAATGTTCTGACTTGGTCGAGTGCCTTCTACAATCCGGTGGAAACGCAGCTAAGTCGCGTTCTGCAGACACGTTCGTGGGTTGGGAGATAATGGGGCTGAGGGCCTCGAGGAATTAACGTTGAGGGATTGGGGTTTGGGCTTAGGGTTCAGGGACTAGAAGAGCAGGACATCGGCTTGTCAGCACGTTGTCCACAACTTGCACAGATGCCCCCTACAGCCAGGAAGTGGTATCTCCAGAAACAAAGACAACAGACAGACAGACAGACAGACGGCCGACCAGGCAGGCAGGCAGGCAGGCGGACAGAGACAGACAGACATGGGGAGACTCTCTCTCACACCAACATCCCCTACCTTCAGTATCATTCAGTGTATGGGCGTAGAAAACTGGAGCACGCAAGGTACGGTTTCTTGGCGCCTGTGGCTGTTCCGTCAAGAAGCTCGACTCAGTCCAGCCATTCCTTCGTTTTGGAAGTGGGTTATGATGAAGAAGCAATGGCTGCAAGCTGGGAACTCCTCCGCACAACAGGATGTGCCTTCCATTGCCAAGTAACATCTTCGGAGTTGCCATTTGAGTACTCTGAGTCGCTTGCTGACGCGAGTGCATTGCAGCGCCTTCGCGAAATCTGCCGCGAAGCCTGTCTGCTTCGACATGGCTGTGTGTCTTGGACTTCAGCTTGTCGGCGCTTGATTCTCGCGTGGTGGAGAAGCTACGTGAAGCTTGCCCCTCAACCCTGAGGCTGAGATCGAGATCACATTTACAAGCTCCGATGCTTCGTGTTCCCTCTGCTCCTACTTGTCATGTGGCTTGATGAAATTCTACAACTGAGCAGTGCTGCCTTACATGTGATTGCCGCTTTGAGGTGAACATGTCGAGAGATTCGATGCCGAGCTCCATGTGCTTGTGTCATTGACTCGACCCGCCGCCTCTGTACGGCCAGCTCCGCTAGTTCGAGCGCTTTTGGATGGTGAGGCTACATGGGGCACCCGAGCAAAGCGACACTGCAGGAGAGTTCGACATGCCTGCGAGGTGTCCTTTCGCACTCAGCGCGTGGCAGCAGTGAGCGTGGTGCGTTTTCGAGTCCGACTGGTCACAACTGTGCCAGCTCCACGAGGAGCCTTGCTCATTCAAGGCCCAGAGGCCGACACGCTGAATGGCATGTTATGCCATCTGCCATCTGCTGCACTAGGAACTGCTGCGCAACACCAGACTTTGCTCAGGGCTTCTTTTTCTCGGAGCAGTGCCAGCCGGTCGACGTCCCTCCTGAGACCTTTGACCGCTTTGCTCTTCGAAGCATGGGACACTCGGCTCGACTGGCTTCCAAGGGCTTGCGGTTTCAGAGACACTGCCAGTGCGGGGCTGCGTCTTGCGAGGCGATGGAGGAATTGGGTGCACGTTTTTCCGTCTCTCCGGTGTTCCTCGTATTCAGCTGCAGCCTGGCACCTCCAGCCTCCTGGCCGGCCTCTACCTCTTCGAGCTTCCGGTGCAGAATCCGGCTCCGCAGTCGCAGTGATTCTATCCCAAATCCGAGGGCTACTTTTCAGAGCGCAGCCAAGGTTTCGCTCAGCACCGGAACTGCAGCTCGGTCTGCAGAAGTTTGCGGCGAGTGTCGTGGAAAGCATAGTGTTTGCGAGACTGAGGAGTTGAGCTCGCAGTGTCATGGCCTCGCCTGCTCGACTTTCGAGGATTCTGGGGAGATTGTGAAGTCTCGCCCTGGCTGTGGACTCAGGTGGATCTCTGCAGTGCTGGTCCTTCACGACTGTGGAGGCGATCCCGCCAAGACGCAACAGAAGCCAGTCAGCACCGAACAGAATATCCAGTTTCGCAGCTGAATCTGTGTATGGACTTGCGTCCTTTTCAGACTTTCTCGGGCAGGATGCTTCTGCCAGCATCCTCCACGAGCTAGACCAACGTCTCGTCGTCGCTTCTCCTCCTCTTTTGGAGATGCCTGCCTGGATCGAGAGCAGACAGCGAGCCGTGCTTCTTTGCTTTTCTGATCAGCCTAGGAAGATGGCGCTTGCCGGATTGCAGGAGGTATCGGTCGTGCAGATCCTATGTGGCAGACAGACGACATCGCAGTTCTTTGCTGATTACGCCCTCATCCCCAATCCCCAGTAGCACGAGATGATGGCCAAATAGATGCCGAGCACAGGGGAGAGTGAGTGTACGAAACAGCTTCTTCCAAGCTCCAGATCTACTGCTACTGTATGATTGGGGAACACCATGTCTAGAGTATTCAAGAGGGGCTTCACATCGTATAGCATGGCATGGGCCATGTGTTCGCAAGCGAGGAGAGTCGCAAGTGATCGAAATGATCAACCTGATGCTGCTGCTTGACAGGAGCTTTAAGTCCACATAGGCTAATATGGGACGCTTGCAGCTCTTTTGCACTTCCTTTTGCGCTTCCTTACTTCCTTCGTTTTAAAATGTCTGTCAGGTGAACAACCTGATCTTCTTCTTCGCCCTCAAAGTGCAACTAGTCCAGAGCACAGCAAACATCCAACTGACAGCTCCAGACGGCTTCGTCTTCTCTGATGACTGTTCAGAAGGCGGGGTTGTTGCAGCAAGCGGACCCTGCAGACACCAAGACTCCCCATGCCAGGTTTCTTTGTGTCCGAAGATGCTGTTTTTGGAAGTGGGCAGACATTTCCCACTGGCTTTCATGCACTTCCTGCCGGGTCAACCGTGCAGTGCATCGGCAGGGGGGAGGTTGCAGAAGCGACCCTGGCGCCAGCCTTGCTCGCCGCCAACACCAAGTACGCCTTCCGAATTCGAGTGACGAATCCACCGGTGCCACCATCCTTGAACCCTACCTGGAGCTTCACCCTGGCAAATGAAGCAAGTGAGCTTTTCGATTCCTTCCCACTCTGGCAGATCCAGGGACTCTTTATTCCAACAGCAGTGCCGGCTTCCGACGTGAATGCTCAGGCTCGTTTTGTGGCTGCAGGGGACTGGGGAAGCCTCTTATCTTGGCTTCTAAGTCGTGTAGAGCTACAGTCCTCGTAGAGCGGAACGGCATGGCCCAAGCAGACATTTGGATGGCATTGCAAAATATAAGAGTAAAAAAACCGGAGCTTGGCTGTTGACCTGACCTTCCGAAAACCGCACGGATGTTCAGCAGCCCCTGTGACACTGTGCAGGCCTATCAGCATCTCGGACTCAGAACCAACACTGCAAGCATGGTGAGATGTCGTTCGTATCGGTGGCCGATACGCAAGGGGCCGCGGGCCATTGCTTGATTGCATCTGAGGTCATGTTTGTTTGTTGCAGCGAGTTCTCTGCAAATGCCACCAGTGCGGGTTCGATTCCAGCCACGAAGCGCTTTCCAAGAGTTGCAGGTAGAGGCTCCTCAAGGCCCAGCTGGCCAACCTAATCACTGCAGTGCACGTTGGAACCATTCTTTTGTTTGTGTTGAGTGACGTGACCAAGAGAGAGCTGCACCGATTCCGCAACCGTTCGCCTGCGCACGCGGGCCGGAAAGCGAAGCATACCCGAAATTGCAGCCTTAGCCAGAATCGCACAGTCCAAAACATCGAAGGAAGGTCAGGCAACTAACGGGGCCAGAAGGTAAAAGATGATCAAAAGGTCTCTGAATCTGCCTTGGCATTGCGGACCGGCATTTTAGATTCCATTGTTAGTATGTTGGCCGCGGGGAGTATACAGATGCACAATCCAAACGGATACCAAATGATTTCGATTTCCATTATAGCGGGCGGACGAAGCTACGGATTCCTACATGAATGGCTACCATTTCAATCAATCTTGCCGCTGCAGAATATTACTAGCTCTCTCCTCCCCCCTCAAACGCAATTCCCGCAACCCTTCAAAATACGCCATAATAATGGTTGCTATTTCCACTGACATGGTCTCCATTTTCCCTCACCTGTGGCCTTCCAACATACACGACGCCGAAATGGTTTCCTCCTCAACTACGTCGCGGCCCTTCTCCTCTTCAACTATGTCGCGGTCCTTCGAAGCAGTGGATCGTCAAATGGTTTGTCTTTGATCAGTTGGGGAGCCTCCCACATGATGATGTCCAGCTTCAGTATTCCGATATGCCTTCTTTTTTGGCCATGTACTCCCTGGCCCCCCCAAATCAATTAAAGGATCCAGAAACGGTGTCTGTTTCCACTGTTTGGGGCACTACTGTGCTAGTAATTTCAGAAAGAATCACAGTAATCATCAGCTCCTGCTCCTGCTCCTACTCCTATACTCCTACTCCTACTCCGCCTACTACTACTACTACTACTACTACTACTACTACTACTACTACTACTACTACTACTACTACTACTACTACTGTTACTACTACTACTACTACTACTACTACTACTACTACTACTACTACTACTACTACTACTACTATGCCTACGGCTACGGCTACGACTACAACTGCGACGACGACGACTGTTACTACTACTACTACTACTACTACTACTACTGCTACTACTACTGCTACTACTACTACTACTACGACGACTACTACTACGACGACTACTACTACTACTGCTACTACTACTACTACTGCTACTACTACTACTACTACTACTACTACTACTACTACTACTACTACTACTACTTACGACGACGACGACTACTACTGCTACTACTACTACTACTACTACTACTACTACTACTACTACTTACTAGTACTACTACTACACCTACGACTACGACTACGACTACGACTACGACTACGACTACGACTACTACCACTACTACTACTGCTACTAACTACTAACTACTAACTACTAGCTACTAGCTACTAACTACTAACTACTAACTGCTAACTGCTAACTGCTAACTTCTAACTGCTAACTGCTAACTGCTAACTACTAACTACTAACCACTAACTACTAACTACTAACTACTAGCTACTAGCTACTAGCTACTAGCTACTAGCTGCTAACTGCTACTGCTAACTGCTAACTGCGAACTGCTACTGCTACTGCTACTGCTACTGCTACTGCTACTGCTACTGCTACTGCTACTGCTACTGCTACTGCTACTGCTACTGCTACTGCTGCTGCCTCTGCTACTACTACTACTACTACGACTACTACTACTACCACTACTACTACTACTACTACTACTACTACTACTACTACTACTACTACTACTACTACTACTACTACTACTAGGTAAGAGGCCCTCCTGTGATCCAGGTTTCTTGGTTATATGTCTCCTAATTATCGGTCTGGTGGGTAGGAATTAGGAGATCAGTTTCGCGATCGTTGGAACAGACTTGATCTATTTTATCCGTGGCCATTTTGGCTCAAGCCGATCGGGCCATACCGAAAAATCGGCGTGGGAGGTGGAAGTGAATAGGCACGCTCGATCGCAGCCATGTCGTTCCCTCCCGCTGGCTTTCATCAAGGTCGGCAGATGGCGGCTCCGATGGCCCCACAGTTCGGGCTGCCCCGCCGGCTTGGTCAGCCTGAGAATCCGGGCAACTGGGGACACTACGTTCCAGGCGAGGCAGAGGCTCCCGAGAATCCCGCGGCTCCAGCTGCCGCATCCGGCGATTGGGGCTCTGGAGGCTGGGGTCGCGACGATCGTCGTGGACGTCGTGACCGCGGGGCTCCTGCTGCCCACAACCCCTTCGCTGTTCAGCGGCCTGAGTTCGTTCGCCAGGTCGTGGTCGAGGAAGAGGACGAGACCCAGAACTCGCTCCTCGTCATCGACAACCGCGACGACCGGGTGATCTCCCCGTTCCAGAACTGGCTGGCCGAGGAGATCATCTCGAATGCCGCCAGCTCGATCAATGTGCTGACGGAGCGGGACTCGGTCATGCCCCCGAACTCGGGCTACCACTGTTCGCTGTTCGCGAACTATACGCTCGATGGCATCAAGGCCGTTCTGCTCTTTTCGATGTCTTCGAAAACAGGGGGACCATGTGCTCAGTGGGACTCCTACGCGAGTCGGGCGCTATCGCACCCGGCTTTCCAGCCCTTCACTTGGCCGGTGATGTTCGACACCTCGGCCACCTATGTGGATGTGAAGGTCTTCAATGGAAACGAGGTCCTATTCCATTGGGTCTTCAGGGGCTACCGCTCGGACTCGGATCTTTCTGTCCAGCAGCAGTTCTGCGACGAGGTGTTGATCCGGTCAGCCAACGAAGGATGGTTCCGACCCTCGATCGTCATCTCGGTCTTCGTTGGATGGAAGGTCTCCGTGACCTCGTTCGAGGTTGGAGCCCGAGTCTACACGATCGGCCCGAGAGGAGCAGTGATGGCGAGCGACCATGCCATGAGCACCTGTGAGCTCAGGGTGACAGAACGATCGTCCCGAGAAGGCTATGGGAACGACGCTGATCGTGTTGAGTTTCGGTTCCGGGACGCCAACAACCGGATCGATCTCAAGTGCGGGAGGACTTCGGTGCCTGGCACGTGGCTCACAGTCAGCCACATCTCGGGCCCCGCTCTGATCAGCACGATCCAGGCCTGTCGGACCCAGCGTGCTCGCGTGGAAGGTCCAGACCACATCCAGCAGTTCGCGCAGCTGTCTGCGGTGATCGCCCCCTGGTACCACAGCGCGTTCGCCCACGAACAGGTGCAAGTGGGAACTGCGACAGACGAGTTCCCGATGGATCATGGGAACTTCCACGTGCGGGCTAGATCTAAGCTCAGGGTCTGCCCACTGGAGTTCGTCCGGCAGGAGGCGCTCGCCCACCGGTCGCACGATGAGAACAACGCCGTTCGAGCGCGGAACGGCCCCCCGGCTCTCATGGAAGAGGCGGCTCGGCAGGCGGTTCAGCAGCTGGGCTCCTCGGTCACTTCGGCGCTCACCAACATGCCCACCTCGGCTCAGCAGGTGTTCGACCAGAGGGTGAGCACTGTTCCGGTGCCGGAGGAGGGCCAGCTCGGCCAGGAGCAGATCGCCGAGGAGGTCGTCACCGATGCCCGCGATCGCATGAGGGCCGACATGCGATTCTCGCGCACGTCGGCTGCGATCACGCCTCAGGTTTTCACCGACGTGCTCCAGCACCGTGAGCAGGCGGAGTACGAGCGGATCAGCACGGTCAGGGTGGAGGAGACGGGCCAAGAGATCACGGCTTCCCCCTCCTCTACGACCACGGTGCCGAAGGCGTTCGCCCCGGCCTACCCGCCAGCCAGATCGTCAACGGGGCCCTACACGATGGACAATACAGACTAGTTGTCGATCGAAGCCTAGGTGATGGTCGGTTTTTGTGCACGCTCCTAAGAGAGTGGTGCGCCGCGCGACCGAAGCCTCCTGGCGGATCAGCCGGGCTCTTCCGCGGAACAAACATGCCGAGCGATCCTCTCGGCGCGCTAGATCCCAGCGCATGTTCTGCCGGAAGTGAGATTGATCAATACCTGTCTCAGGCACGGCGCTCGGTTACCATTAGCAGGCACGTGCGATCGTTCGTGCAGCTGTTCAGGCCCAGCATGGATAGGTCCGTTCGGAAGATCCTATCCCTCCCCCTGTTCGGGGATGAATTTTGCCAATGGTTGGTGGATCTTCGGATGGCTCAGTTCGAGAAGCTCACGGCTGTTTCGGACGGGACGATCGCTGAGTGTGTGCAAGCATTCATTGATCTTGTCCCTGCCCTCGAGGAACTCCACACGCCAGATCGGCGGAAGAACGAGGAGGAGCTCGGCAGGTGGGTTCCGTCGATCGAGCTGTTGTTTGTGCTGGTTCGTAGCACGGCAGCAGCGGGCTGGGCTGATCTGGCCACTGATCTGGGATTCGGCTTGGCTGAAGCTCCGGTCGTCTTCGGGCGATCGCCACTGAAGTCGAAGGGGACTGGCAAGGAGCCTCCTATGCCATTGCCGCTCGCCAAGAGGCCGCGGGCGATCGAGCCGAGGCCTGAAGATCCGCAGGCATCGCTCAAAACCCGTGAGCTCGGCGAGGCCCGAAAGTGGGGCATGAGGCTGAAAGCGATCGTGGAGAGGTGCGGCGAGCACGCCGCGATCGCGGGCAACCCGAAGCCGGGATCACCCCTGTCCCAAGATGAGATGAATGCATTGAGGTTGATCGTCTTCGAGAGTGGCGGTTTCCGCACTATCCAGCAGTGCGTTCGTCACTGGGAGAGGATTGAGACTTGGGCGAGGTCGCAGAACCTAGCGGTGATCCCGCTGACTACCGACGTGCTCGTCAAGTACCTCTTAGATCTCTCCGATCGAGGTTGCGGCCCCACCGTGATACCTTCGGTACGTGGGGCGGTCAAATGGATCTGCAAGCGGATCGGCTTGTCGTTGCCCGACCTCCTCGATCCCCGGATCATGGCCTTGCAGAAGAAGGTCTATGGCGATCGCGGGAAAGAGACGAGGGAAGCGGTTCCCATCCCTCTGATCTTGGTGGCGGCGCTCGAGCGGTTCGTGTGCGCTCGTTTTAAGTCGAGCCAATTCCCCATGGCGTTCTTCGCATGGTGGGTTCTCGTGATGATCTACTCGTCCCTCAGGTTCGACGACGCGCTCCACGTCGTGCCCGAGGCGCTCGCCCTGAAGGACGAGGCTCTCTATGGGGTGGTTTGGCAGAGCGACAAAAGAAGGGAACGCGGTTCGCGGCGGCCAGAGTCTCCGTCTCCGGATCCGACTGGATGGAAGACGGATGGCACGCAGCTGCGTTCGAAATGGACGATCGCGACTACTTCATGAAAGAGCTCGAATCGGCTGAGCGATTCGCCGATCGGCCTGCCAGCTACCAACGGAGCATCCTGTGGCTGCGGTACGTTCTCACTACTGCAGCTTCGGACGATCTGAAGCGCGGGCACATCTCGCCCGAGCGGCTCAAGGAGCTCCTGAAGATCGTGCCGGAGATCACCTGGCACTCCTGCCGGGTCACGCTGCTCGCGGCGGCGGTCCAGGCGCAGGAGCCCGATAAAGAGATCGGGCTCCAAGCGAACTGGAAGGATCCAAGCCAGCTGGTCCTGAAGTACGCTCGGAGCCGCAAAGAGATCTCGATCGAGATGGTCAAGCGGCTCACGAAGAGGATAGCATCCGACTGGAAATCTCCACCGGAGTTCGAGGCCGACGATACCAATCTGGTCGACTTCGGTGATCTCGCTCTGACCTATGTCACTAAGGCTAGATCGGCCGCGGGGTCCTCAAGGGATCTGAGTCTTAAATATCATGCCATGTATATAGATGGTACGGGCACGGAGCGAACGCTCTGCGGCCGGTACGCGATCACCGAGTGCGAGGATCTCGGCGAGATTCCGCCGAGTACTCAGATGTGCTCGTTGTGTTCCGGTAAGATCTTTACGGAGCCGTGAACACAGCTGTTCGCAGTCACGATGGCCACTCGAGCTGAGCCTCTCCCTGACCGTAGCTTTTCTTTTCAGACAGCTCGTTAGGCAGCCATGGTCGATCGCCCCGCATACGCGAATGAGGCGGCGACCCCGAAGCTGAACCTGCGCCAGATCTTCGGGAGACAGGGGCTAGATCCAGCCCTCTGCAGGCTCTCGGCCGACAAAGGTCTCCTCACAGTCGAGATGTTCGCAATGCTGGGGCAGGATCTCACCTCGGCGAAGGCGACAATCCGTCGGCTGTGGCAAGATGACTTGACCCCGCTCGGGGCTGATGCGGCAGCACAGGAGCTCTCCGTGATGTCCTTGGCAGCGGTGTGGCAAGCTGCTCAAGCGCTGCAAACGCAATACGCCTCTCGGCGAGCTCGTATGGAGGAAGACCCGAACAAGATCCCGGAGCGCTCCCAGGAGGACCACGCGGAGTTTCGCGATCGCTTCGTGAGGGTTCACCCCGACGTCATCCTGATCGACGCCAAAGAGCCGCATAAGAAGTTCGTCGAACGGCTGTCCCGTGATTTCCTGATCCATGGGATCGTTCCGTTCTACGAGCCGGCCGAGATCAGGACCCGATCGGATGTGATAGTTGTCAAGTCTGGACTTTCTCGGAACGCCGAAGATCTCCTGTCCATCTCTAAGGCTGATCAACCCGAGCCGGTCACCGATGTCACGACTCTGTTCAACCGTCTGCATGCTTTCTTCATGGCGCTCGAATACCTCAACATTTGCGCGTTCTCACGCACCGAGGGCCCGCTGAAGTACTTGCAGGAATTGGAGCAGTTCCGCTAGGAATGTCCCGGCTTGCCATTCCTCATGGCGGCGGACCGAGCTATTCGGAAGAAGATCTTTCGCCTGCTGTCTGAACAGAGAGCGACGTACATCTCGTTCTCGCAGGCCCTGGTCGAGGTGCTCACCAACCACAAATATTTGTGGAACGATGCTCGCACTTCAGCGACTCTCTCGAAGATGGCACAGAACCGCCAGCAGCTCGCGAATAACCCTGATCAGGTCAAGGAGGATGAAGTTCCTCCTCCTCCCCACACCCCGTTCAAAAGGCCTCGGGGCGGAGGGAAGAAGAAGAACCGACTGCAGACTCCTTCGAAGGACGATCCGCCGAAGAAGGTCGTTAAGGAAGATCCCAACAAGAAGCTCAAGCGGGACAATCGGATCCCAGAGAAGGAGTGGAAGATCATCGCCGATGCGGCCAAGAAGGTGCAGGGCGCTCGCCGGTGCCACTACTTCAACTCCTCGCTCGGTTGCGTCTCCGGCGACAACTGTCGTTTCAAGCACCTGTGCATGGTCTGTGGGGAGCCGCATGCCATGATCAGCAACCACTGATCGGTTCCCAGCGAATCTGATAGTGCCCCTCACCTTACCTTGTCCGGCGCGCGTGGGGGCTGTGATCTGGAATCCCGCGCACAAGATCTCCTGAGAAAGCGAGCTCCGCTTCTGCGTGAGGAGATCCTCGACTTGGCTACAGAGCTCCCTGTTCAGGGTCAGCATAAGGCTGCCGACGAACGAGGCGGAAAGCGCGGGAGCCTATCGCCACGGGGGCATTACAAGACTGCGATCGTCCTGTCACTCATGGCCGTGGTCGATCAAGGCGATCACCACGTACATCGCTCAACAGGCTCCTGAGGCGCTCTTCACGTCCGCGTCGGCCTCCGATCGTAAGAGGCGGCGAACTACGTGAAGAGCGCCTCAGGAGCCTGTTGAGCGATGTACGTGGTGATCGCCTTGATCGACCACGGCCATGAGTGACAGGACGATCGCAGTCTTGTAATGCCTCCATGGCGATAGGCTCCCGCGAAGAAAGCCCCGCCTCGTTCGTCGGCAGCCTTATGCTGACCCTGAACATGGAGCTCTGTAGCCAAGTCGAGGATCTCCTCACGCAGAAGCGGAGCTCGCTTTTTCAGGAGATCTTGTGCGCGGGATTCCAGATCACAGCCCCCACGCGCGCCGGCCAAGGTAAGGTGAGGAGCACTATCAGATTCGCTGGGAACCGATCAGTGGTTGCTGATCATGGCATGCGGCTCCCCACAGACCATGCACAGGTGCTTGAACCGACAGTTGTCGCCGGACACGCAACCGAGCGAGGAGTTGAAGTAGTGGC
This sequence comes from Symbiodinium sp. CCMP2592, assembly GCA_905221615.1. Taxonomy (NCBI): domain Eukaryota; class Dinophyceae; order Suessiales; family Symbiodiniaceae; genus Symbiodinium; species Symbiodinium sp. CCMP2592. Next base: position 93,323 of record CAJNDT010001020.1, read on the forward strand.
ACCGGCGAGCGCCCTGCACCTTCTTGGCCGCATCGGCGATGAGCTTCCACTCCTTCTCTGGGATCCGATTGTCCCGCTTGAGCTTCTTGTTGGGATCTTCCTTAACGACCTTCTTCGGCGGATCGTCCTTCGAAGGAGTCTGCAGTCGCTTCTTCTTCTTCCCTCCGCCCCGAAGCCTTTTGAACGGGGTGTGGGGAGGAGGAGGAACTTCATCCTCCTTGACCTGATCAGGGTTATTCGCGAGCTGCTGGCGGTTCTGTTCCATCTTCGAGAGAGTCGCTGAAGTGCGAGCATCGTTCCACAAATATTTGTGGTTGGTGAGCACCTCGACCAGGGCCTGCGAGAACGAGATGTACGTCGCTCTCTGTTCAGACAGCAGGCGAAAGATCTTCTTCCGGATAGCTCGGTCCGCCGCCATGAGGAATGGCAAGCCGGGACATTCCGAGCGGAACTGCTCCAATTCCTGCAAGTACTTCAGCGGGCCCTCGGTGCGTGAGAACGCGCAAATGTTGAGGTATTCGAGCGCCATGAAGAAAGCATGCAGATGGTTGAACAGAGTCGTGACATCGGTGACCGGCTCGGGTTGATCAGCCTTAGAGATGGACAGGAGATCTTCGGCGTTCCGAGAAAGTCCAGACTTGACCACTATCACATCCGATCGGGTCCTGATCTCGGCCGGCTCGTAGAACGGAACGATCCCATGGATCAGGAAATCACGGGACAGCCGTTCGACGAACTTCTTATGCGGCTCTTTGGCGTCGATCAGGATGACGTCGGGGTGAACCCTCACGAAGCGATCGCGAAACTCCGCGTGGTCCTCCTGGGAGAGCTCCGGGATCTTGTTCGGGGCTTCCTCCATACGAGCTCGCCGAGAGGCGTATTGCGTTTGTAGCGCTTGAGCAGCTTGCCACACCGCCGCCAAGGACATCACGGAGAGCTCCTGTGCTGCCGCATCAGCCCCGAGCGGGGTCAAGTCATCTTGCCACAGCCGACGGATTGTCGCCTTCGCCGAGGTGAGATCCTGCCCCAGCATTGCGAACATCTCGACTGTGAGGAGACCTTTGTCGGCCGAGAACCTGCAGAGGGCTGGATCTAGCCCCTGTCTCCCGAAGATCTGGCGCAGGTTCAGCTTCGGGGTCGCCGCCTCATTCGCGTATGCGGTGCGATCGACCATGGCTGCCTAACGAGCTGTCTGAAAAGAAAAGCTACGGTCAGGGAGAGGCTCAGCTCGAGTGGCCGTCGTGACTGCGAACAGCTGTGTTCACGGCTCCGTAAAGATCTTACCGGAACACAACGAGCACATCTGAGTACTCGGCGGAATCTCGCCGAGATCCTCGCACTCGGTGATCGCGTACCGGCCGCAGAGCGTTCGCTCCGTGCCCGTACCATCTATATACATGGCATGATATTTAAGACTCAGATCCCTTGAGGACCCCGCGGCCGATCTAGCCTTAGTGACATAGGTCAGAGCGAGATCACCGAAGTCGACCAGATTGGTATCGTCGGCCTCGAACTCCGGTGGAGATTTCCAGTCGGATGCTATCCTCTTCGTGAGCCGCTTGACCATCTCGATCGAGATCTCTTTGCGGCTCCGAGCGTACTTCAGGACCAGCTGGCTTGGATCCTTCCCGTTCGCTTGGAGCCCGATCTCTTTATCGGGCTCCTGCGCCTGGACCGCCGCCGAGAGCAGCGTGACCCGGCAGGAGTTCCAGGTGATCTCCGGCACGATCTTCAGGAGCTCCTTGAGCCGCTCGGGCGAGATGTGCCCGCGCTTCAGATCGTCCGAAGCTGCAGTAGTGAGCACGTACCGCAGCCACAGGATGCTCCGTTGGTATCTGGCAGGCCGATCGGCGAATCGCTCAGCCGATTCGAGCTCTTTCATGAAGTAGTCGCGATCGTCCATTTCGAACGCAGCTGCGTGCCATCCGTCTTCCATCCAGTCGGATCCGGAGACGGAGGCTCTGGCCGCCGCGAACCGCGTTCCCTTCTTTTGTCGCTCGACCTTAGTCTGCCAAACCACCCCATAGAGAGCCTCGTCCTTCAGGGCGAGCGCCTCGGGCACGACGTGGAGCGCGTCGTCGAACCTGAGGGACGAGTAGATCATCACGAGAACCCACCATGCGAAGAACGCCATGGGGAATTGGTTCGACTTAAAACGAGCGCACACGAACCGCTCGAGCGCCGCCACCAAGATCAGAGGGATGGGAACCGCTTCCCTCGTCTCTTTCCCGCGATCGCCATAGACCTTCTTCTGCAAGGCCATGATCCGGGGATCGAGGAGGTCGGGCAACGTCAAGCCGATCCGCTTGCAGATCCATTTGACCGCCCCACGTACCGAAGGTATCACGGTGGAGCCGCAACCTCGATCGGAGAGATCTAAGAGGTACTTGACGAGCACGTCGGTAGTCAGCGGGATCACCGCTAGGTTCTGCGACCTCGCCCAAGTCTCAATCCGCTCCCAGTGACGAACGCACTGCTGGATAGTGCGGAAACCGCCACTCTCGAAGACGATCAACCTCAATGCATTCATCTCATCTTGGGACAGGGGTGATCCCGGCTTCGGGTTGCCCGCGATCGCGGCGTGCTCGCCGCACCTCGCCACGATCGCTTTCAGCCTCATGCCCCACTTTCGGGCCTCGCCGAGCTCACGGGTTTTGAGCGATGCCTGCGGATCTTCAGGCCTCGGCTCGATCGCCCGCGGTCTCTTGGCGAGCGGCAATGGCATAGGAGGCTCCTTGCCAGTCCCCTTCGACTTCAGTGGCGATCGCCCGAAGACGACCGGAGCTTCAGCCAAGCCGAATCCCAGATCAGTGGCCAGATCAGCCCAGCCCGCTGGTGCCGTGCTACGAACCAGCACAAACAACAGCTCGATCGACGGAACCCACCTGCCGAGCTCCTCCTCGTTCTTCCGCCGATCTGGCGTGTGGAGTTCCTCGAGGGCAGGGACAAGATCAACGAATGCTTGCACACACTCAGCGATCGTCCCGTCCGAAACAGCCGTGAGCTTCTCGAACTGAGCCATCCGAAGATCCACCAACCATTGGCAAAATTCATCCCTGAACAGGGGGAGGGATAGGATCTTCCGAACGGACCTATCCATGCTGGGCCTGAACAGCTGCACGAACGATCGCACGTGCCTGCTAATGGTAACCGAGCGCCGTGCCTGAGACAGGTGTTGATCAATCTCACTTCCGGCAGAACATGCGCTGGGATCTAGCGCGCCGAGAGGATCGCTCGGCATGTTTGTTCCGCGGAAGAGCCCGGCTGATCCGCCAGGAGGCTTCGGTCGCGCGGCGCACCCCTCTCTTAGGAGCGTGCACAAAAACCGACCATCACCTAGGCTTCGATCGACAACTACTCCGAATTGTCCATCGTGTAGGGCCCCGTTGACGATCTGGCCGGCGGGTAAGCCGTGGCGAACGCCTTCGGCACCGTGGTCGTAGTGGAGGGGGAAGCCGTGATCTCTTGGCCCGTCTCCTCCACCCTGACCGTGCTGATCCGCTCGTACTCCGCCTGCTCACGGTGCTGGAGCACGTCGGTGAAAACCTGAGGCGTGATCGCAGCCGACGTGCGCGAGAATCGCATGTCGGCCCTCATGCCATCGCGGGCATCGGTGACGACATCCTCGGCGATCTGCTCCTGGCCGAGCTGGCCCTCCTCCGGCACCGGAACAGTGCTCACCCTCTGGTCGAACACCTGCTGAGCCGAGGTGGGCATGTTGGTGAGCGCCGAAGTGACCGAGGAGCCCAGCTGCTGAACCGCCTGCCGAGCCGCCTCTTCCATGAGAGCCGGGCCGTTCCGAGCTCGAACGGCGTTGTTCTCATCGTGCGACCGGTGGGCGAGCGCCTCCTGCCGGACGAACTCCAGTGGGCAGACCCTGAGCTTAGATCTAGCCCGCACGTGGAAGTTCCCATGATCCATCGGGAACTCGTCTGTCGCAGTTCCCACTTGCACCTGTTCGTGGGCGAACGCACTGTGGTACCAGGGGGCGATCACCGCAGACAGCTGCGCTGCTGGATGTGGTCTGGACCTTCCACGCGAGCACGCTGGGTCCGACAGGCCTGGATCGTGCTGATCAGAGCGGGGCCCGAGATGTGGCTGACTGTGAGCCACGTGCCAGGCACCGAAGTCCTCCCGCACTTGAGATCGATCCGGTTATTGGCGTCCCGGAACCGAAACTCAACACGATCGGCGTCGCTCCCATAGCCTTCTCGGGACGAGCGTTCTGTCACCCTGAGCTCACAAGTGCTCATGGCATGGTCGCTCGCCATCACTGCTCCGCTCGGGCCGATCGTGTAGACTCGGGCTCCAACCTCGAACGAGGTCACGGAGACCTTCCATCCAACGAAGACCGAGATGACGATCGAGGGTCGGAACCATCCTTCGTTGGCTGACCGGATCAACACCTCGTCGCAGAACTGCTGCTGGACAGAAAGATCCGAGTCCGAGCGGTAGCCCCTGAAGACCCAATGGAACAGGACCTCGTTTCCATTGAAGACCTTCACATCCCCATAGGTGGCCGAGGTATCGAACATCACCGGCCAAGTGAAGGGCTGGAAAGCCGGGTGCGATAGCGCCCGACTCGCGTAGGAGTCCCACTGAGCACATGGTCCCCCTGTTTTCGAAGACATCGAAAAGAGCAGAACGGCCTTGATGCCATCGAGCGTATAGTTCGCGAACAGCGAACAGTGGTAGCCCGAGTGCGGGGGCATGACCGAGTCCCGCTCCGTCAGCACATTGATCGAGCTGGCGGCATTCGAGATGATCTCCTCGGCCAGCCAGTTCTGGAACGGGGAGATCACCCGGTCGTCGCGGTTGTCGATGACGAGGAGCGAGTTCTGGGTCTCGTCCTCTTCCTCGACCACGACCTGGCGAACGAACTCAGGCCGCTGAACAGCGAAGGGGTTGTGGGCAGCAGGAGCCCCGCGGTCACGACGTCCCCGACGATCGTCGCGACCCCAGCCTCCAGAGCCCCAATCGCCGGATGCGGCAGCTGGAGCCGCGGGATTCTCGGGAGCCTCTGCCTCGCCTGGAACGTAGTGTCCCCAGTTGCCCGGATTCTCAGGCTGACCAAGCCGGCGGGGCAGCCCGAACTGTGGGGCCATCGGAGCCGCCATCTGCCGACCTTGATGAAAGCCAGCGGGAGGGAACGACATGGCTGCGATCGAGCGTGCCTATTCACTTCCACCTCCCACGCCGATTTTTCGGTATGGCCCGATCGGCTTGAGCCAAAATGGCCACGGATAAAATAGATCAAGTCTGTTCCAACGATCGCGAAACTGATCTCCTAATTCCTACCCACCAGACCGATAATTAGGAGACATATAACCAAGAAACCTGGATCACAGGAGGGCCTCTTACCTAGTAGTAGTAGTAGTAGTAGTAGTAGTAGTAGTAGTAGTAGTAGTAGTAGTAGTAGTAGTAGTAGTAGTGGTAGTAGTAGTAGCAGCAGTAGTAGTAGTAGTAGCAGAG